>SNVD02001594.1:0-152266 GCA_013180625.2 Boswellia sacra
TGATTAGGATTATTTCTAGAAGATGCATGAGCAAAATAGTTTTTAAAATACTTTTGATTTTTATGAGTTTTATATCCTAACCCTCTTTCATCAAAAACACACCTTTGGTTTTGTAACATAAAATTCAAATTTTGTGCTTTTTGTAAAACTATCAACAATATTTCTCAAGTCATTATTTTCCTTTTTCAAAATAGCATTTTCTTTCTCCAATTTATCAAAATCCTTTTGTTTTAAAATCTCATTTTCAGTTTTTAATAAATGTATTTGATTTTCCAAACTTTCAAAATCTTTTGCTTTAAAATTTCATTTTCATTTTCTAAAACTTCATTTATTTCCACCAACTCTTCTAATTGAGATAACATGATTTTTGACTTCTTTTTTAAAGCATTGATTTTTGAATTTTGCTTATCACCTTTGCACATGTAAATTTTGGGGAGAAGAGAGAATGCTTCAAGTAATTCATCATATGAAAGTTTAGTGATCATAGTTTAGTAATCTTACCCTCATCTTCACTTAACCATGAAGCCATGTGTTGTGCCACTTCGCAATCTTCTTTCTCCGGTGGATCTAGCTTCTACTATCACCCCATTTTGTGGCTTTATTGCTTTGGATTTCTTGTTTTTGACTCTTGAATAGTAAGGACAATCCATCTTTCTTCCCGGTATTTCTTGCACTCATGCAATACTTGATCATTTTTCTTATCTTGCTTTGAGTTTGGGGGGGGGGGGCCCTTTGTATCCCTTCTAGAATTCTTCTTGAATCCTTGGTTTCTTCTAATCATCCTTTTTAGCTTTCTTGTGATGAATGCAAGATCTTCATCATCTCCTTCATCGTCGGACTCATCATCTTCTTTTGTTGAAGATTTGAAAGCGATATTTTTCTTTTTCTTGAAATCTTCTTCATTCTCCTTCAATGTGATTTCATGAGTCATGAGAGAACCCATAAGTTCTTCTAATGGTAGTTTGGTGAGGTCCTTTGCTTCTTGAATTGCCGTCACCTTTGGCTCCCAAGATTTTGGTAGACACCTAAGAATCTTTCTCACCATTTCAACATTAGAATAAGATTTACCAAGAGATTTCAAACCATTGACAATATCCGTAAATCTAGTAAACATTTCAGAAATTGATTCATCCGATTTCATCTTAAAAAGCTCATAACTATGAACTAGCATACTAATTTTGGATTCTTTAACTTGACTAGTTCCTTCATGAGTTACTTCAAGTGTGTGCCATATTTCTTGTGCCGTAGAACAAGTAGATATTCTATTAAACTCATTTCTATCTAGAGCACAATACAACACATTCATAGCTTTAGCATTCAAACTCAATTTCTTTTTATCATCTTCACTAAACTCTTTAGGTTCTTTAAGCATGCATTCCCCATTTTCAATTTTGGTAGGAACAAAAGGTCCTTCCAAAACAATAGACCACAAATCATAATCAAAAGATTTCAAGAAAATACTCATTCTAGTTTTCCAATAAGAGTAATCACTTCCATTAAAAAATGGAGGTCTAGAGATAGAAAATCCCTCAACATATGAAGTTGAATTAAAAGTTGTCATAGCTCAAAAATCGATTAAGATTTAAAAAATTGAGCAACCTTGCTCTGATACCACTTGTTGACCCAGGTATGGTAACCCAAGAGGGGGGGTGAATTGGGTTTTTATTTATAAAAACGGATTTAGAAAACTTTTCTTGAAAGATCAAAATTATTTAAATCTTTCTTTAAGAACAAGGTGAAGAAGATGAAAATAGAATGCAATCAAGAGAATGGGAATAAAGAACAATCACAAGTGTAAGTAAATGTAAAGAGGATAGGGATAGAGAGAGTGCAAACTCGATGTACGTGGTTCGGCAAACCTTGCCTACGTCCACGGCTCCTAGCTCCACAAGCTAGGCTTTCCACTAAGTTGTAGAAATCTTTACAACTTGCTTGATGAACAACCTCACCAAGACTTTTTCCTTCCAACTCTTGATAACACCACACCAAGAGTTCTTCTTGATGAACAACCTCACCAAGGCAACTTCCTTCAACTCTTGATAACACCACACCAAGAGTTCTTCTTGATGAACAACCTCACCAAGGCAACTTTTTTCAACCCTTGATAACACCACACCAAGAGTTCTTCTTGATGAACAACCTCACCAAGGCAACTTCCTTCAACCCTTGATAACACCACACCAAGAGTTCTTCTTGATGAACAACCTCACCAAGGCAACTTTTCTCAACTCTTGATAACACACAACAAGAGTTCTCTCAAGGATAACTATTATCCTTTACAATAATATCTCACTCTCACCACAATACAAGAACAAAGATAATTTTTACAACAAAGTATAACTCTCTTCAAAGAGTAGATAAATAATATAAAAGCTCTCTAGACTTGATATTTCTCTTGCTTTTTGCTTGATAAATGCTTCTCTTGCTCTTATCTTTCTCAATGCATGCATGGGAGAAGGGCTCCTTTTATAGGCAAATAGGATGAACTTAATCAAGTGAAGACACCAACTCCAAATTTTCTGCCCACCATAAACGATTTGCACATTTGAATAAGCTTTCCAACGCATTAAGAATCAAGTCATTTGGATATTTGTAGCTCAAGATATGGCCAAAACACCATTCGGTGCTCATGTGACTTGATTTTTCTTTCTTGTGTCAGTCCACCAAATTGAATGATAATTCTGTCAGCCTTCCGTTTGAAATTTGAATTTCTTCAAAACATGAAGATCTGCATATTTGAATAATCTTTCCAAAACATTAAGAATCAAAGCATTTGGATATCTCTATCTTAAGATATGGCCAAAACACCATTCGGTGCTCATGTGAGTTGATTTTTCTTCTTTGTGTCAGTCCACCGAATTGCATGTCAATTATGTCGGCCTTCTGTTTGAAATTTGAATTTTTTCAAAACATATGAAATGTTCTTCATTAAGTCATCTTTCCAATGCCGCAAGAATCAAGTCATTTTGATTTTTCTAGCTCAAGATATGTCCAAAGGAGTATTCGGTGCTCATGTCAGCTGCTTCCATTTGTCTTTCAACTTGCATGATGATTTGGACAACCTTGCACTTGAAATTTGAATTTCATTAAAACATATGAAATGTTATAAATTGAGTAAGCTTTCCAAAGGCTCAAGAATCACATCATTTGGATATTTATAGAGATATATATGACCAATTGATTGAACATTACTCATGTGTCACATTCCTTGAGTCAATCCTTGTTCTTAAACTTTGGTGCCTTTAACATGTAGTCTTCTCCTTAGCTTCAACACTTCATTTTAATAAGCCTCTTCTTGATTTTACAATTATTTCAATGATATTACTCTTGCACATAAATAAACATGTTAGTAAATCACAATGAATCAATGTGTATTGTTATCATCAAAATTATCATGTAGCCTTAGGGCTAACATTAGCCTCTCGTGAAGAAATACGATGATCGTGACGGTGAAGGTACGCTATTCAATTTCCTCTCATTTCTTTGATTCATCCTTTTGCTCTTCAATTTTGTTATTTCTTCTTCCATCTACGAATCTTAGGTTGTTACTGTTAGATCAGCTAATGGGCTCTAGATCTGAGAAGTTATGTTCATTCAATTGTGCCTCTGGATCCAGTATAGGGATTATACGTTGTCGTTTTAGCGGATTCTGTTTTGTTCTAGTTGATCTGATTAGTTTTTGATTTCGCATGTTTAAATTGCAATATGGATTGTTAATTCCAGGTAGCTTCAAATTATTGTAGTTGTGAAAATTGATTTTCATTTTTATTTACAACGTATGATAATTTGTTTTTTTAATTTAACTCTTAATAATTCTACAGACAAATCCAGAGATTGTGAAAAGATGGAGTAATGAGGTTCAGGAAGCTATGCAATCAAGGGCAGCCCTTGTACAGTTTCATGCTTTGGCTTTGTTGCATCAGTTATGCTTATTTACTGGCTAAACTAGTGTCTATTACACCCTCCACTGTTTAGAGTTTGAAGTTGGTTATCGGACTGATCCCAAAATGTCATCTTGTTTGACTTAGTAGCTTTCTGAGATTTGATGCTCAGATATAATGATATTCAATAAGTTACATCTTGTTCTTTTTGGTCTTGGATGTGAAATCCAGTTGTTAGATTGGTGCCACCAAATTGCTTTGTGGAGATTGCTTGCAAAATCCAGTTGTCATCCATACTTTGATATATACTTTACTCTGAGACTAAACATGTAAACAAATTTGTTAGGCATTTCTTATTTTCATCTGCTCTGCCTTTACCAATATGACCTATTACTGTGTGGCTTGTGTTTCATTTTGATTTTGAGCAAACTCATAATCTAACTATATTTAGGATTTAGTAAAACCTGAAATACTGAGTGTTTTCACCATAATAAATATTGTACATGCTAGCGGAATGGTGATTTTCTAAACCTAAAACTGGAAATCCTCCCAGAGTATTCTGAGTTTCTGACCTCTTTGCCCAGTTGACCTGCTTTAGTCAGTTACTGATTATTGCATTTTTCAATTTGCCTGGTTTCAATTTAGTTGTTAACTATAAGGTCTGGGGAAAGCAACACGAATCCTGCTTATTTTTTGCAGCATTCTACAACAATCTTCTTCATTATTGGTGTATTGTTGCTCAAAAACAAGTTTTGACATAATCTGTTTGAGGTCATCTCACCAATAATTTTATATTTCTTTTGTATATCAATTGCAGATCTCTCGAATTATTGATGATCTTAGAGCTGCAACTTTTATACTGGATTCTTCTGAAGAAAAGGCTAGGAAGGTTGTGTGTGAATTGCTTCAGCAAGGTGCTTCCATGTCAGATTCACTGGAGTCCTCAGAAATCAAAACTTTACAAGTTGTTGCTTCCAGGCTTCGCATTACATCCCCTAAGGCCATCTTGATATACTTTCAGGAGTATCAGGTCCTCTCTCTCTCTTTCTCTCTCTCTAAGCAACATTGCAGCCTAGGTTCAACATAGTTAGAGCTTGAAGTTAACTTTATTATTATAGGCTCAACCAAAAAAAAAAAAAAATAGCCTAAGGTTAATGCTAGTAAGAATTTGGATTGAGGGTGATCTGGACATGATAAATTTGCATGAAGTGTAGTTCATAATTTTATGAGTCTAAAAGTTGTAAGTATGATGGAAATATTATAATGTACCCCTCTCAAAAGCAAGTTTTCCTATGTAAGTAGGGCATGCTTCCAATTTATGTAGCTCCAAAGCAAAAATAACAGCTCCCACCATGGTCTACAATAGAATAAGAATTATTACTATTATTATTATTTTTGGGTTGACAAAAGTTGTACATGGTAGTTTAAATTTTATATACTTGGCGGCTAAAAATTGCCAAGTATATATTTTTTTATTTTTTAAAACTATTTATACTTGGCGGCCAAAAACCGTCAAGTATAATTAAATATATACTTGGCGGCTAAAAACTGCCAAGTATATATTTTTTTTAATTTTTAAAACTATTTATACTTAGCGGCCAAAAACCGTCAAGTACAGTCAAGTGCATATTTGGTAAGTTGACCGACCGCTAAATTGACCATATTTAGCGGTGCCATTGGTGGCGTTTTCAAGACCGCCAAATATATATATATTTGGCGGCCAAAAACCGCCAAATATGAGCATTTTTCTTGTAGTGTTATGTCTACCTCTTCACTTACAGGTGCACAATTTACTCAAGAACTTTTAAATGGTTCATCTTGTGTAATTTTTTAGTTGATGCGAATGGAGAAAAATGCATTCATTTATTTATGTCAAATGTTTCGAGAAAGAGGTTGGCTTGTCAATAGTAAGTATTTGACTGTTGAAGAGAAAATGACCATGTTCTTAATGACAATAAGCCATAATATTCGAAATCATTTTATTAAAAATTGATTTAAACTCTCGAGTCAAACAATACACATACTTTCATGAGGTGCTAAAGGCAATGGTCAAGTTCTCAAAAGAAATGATTACTTCTCCATCATTCAATCATGCTTCGAATGGCATCACTAATCATCGACTAAAGCAAATTTTTAAGGTAATTTATTATTCTTTTTTTTTTCAATTGGAATTATAATGGAATATATCATTTTTACGTTGTTCTTATGTCAATAATTATTTAGGGAGCTATTGGTGTAATTGATAGAACTCTAATTCATGCAATTATTCCAATCGATAGTCAAATATCATACAAAGGTTGTGGGAGAGGAAAATGTTTTCAGAATGTATTAGCAAATTGTGACTTTGACATGATGTTTAAATATGTTGTTGTTGGATGGGAAGGAATAACACATGATTCAAGGATTTTGACTGAAACTATTAATGATCTGAGACATAATTTTCCAATGCCACCACCAGGGAGATTATTAGTAATTATTTTAGTTCTATAATTTGTATTTTATTCATATTGTTTACTCAAACTAATAATTGTTTTTGTAGATCAATATTATCTAGTTGATGTTGCATACACGCACACGAGAGGATTTATGGCATTGTATCATCATGTTCGATATTGGTTAAAAGACTTTCGTATTGGTGGTCGAGCAAATGGAAAAGAGAAAACGTTCAACCATTATTATGCTAAACTTCGAAATATCATTGAACGTGCTTTTGGAGTATTGGAGGCTCTTTTCCCAATATCAAAGAAAATGGTACCATACTCATTTGATACAAAAAAATGCATAATGATAGCATGTTTCACATTACATAATTTTCTTCGAAAGATGCCAATCGTGGATGTTTTATTATCTAAATTTGATGATGAAGAAGTTCAAGTAGACGATCAGGAAGCATATCAGAATAAAATATCAACCACAATTCAATCCGATAAAGCGTTAGAGTAAGCTTTTATGCGCCAACTTCAGGACCAAATTGCTAATCAATTATTTCAAGCTTATAATTAATTTTTTATGGTCTTGCTACAATGAAGAATTTAAATAATTATGGTTTTGAGATCGGTTTATCTATTACTTATATTTTTTTGTTATTTTTATTAAAATAATTTAGTTAAAATAACTAATTTAAAGAAAAATTTGTTAATAATTGACCAAAATAAATCTAAATATAATATAATTAATTAGCAATTAAAAATAAATTTATTAATTAAAATATTATTAATAAATATTAAATTTGTAGTTATTTATAATTTTGCTTTGAGTTTATTAAATATTTAACTTTTAAACGATTGTAACAGATATAATATTAACTATTTAAATGAAAAAGAATTTTGATTTGATTTTATTAAATTTTTAATTTTTAAAAGATTGTGACAAATATAATATTAAATATTTAAACGAAAAACCATTTTTATTTAATTTTAGTTAATATTTATTTTTGAAAGGTTTGTTAGAAATATAATATTAATTATTTAAACGAAAATGAATTTTAGTTAAATTTTATTAACTATTTAATTTTTAAAGGATTGTATAAATATCATATAAACATTTTACATTTCAATAAGGGTAAGAAGTAATATTAAAGGTAAAATATTCCCTTACCACTTTTTTAAGTGGTATATAAAAGAATAAACAAACATCATATTAAGTGTTGTAAATTAAGTCTTAAAAAGTGTTTAGATCTGAAAAGTGTTAAGTGATTGAAACAAACACCACCTTAGCGGGCTTGCCTTAATTTTTGCCTAAGCCGCCTTTTCAGGTTTTCGACTTATTAGGCTTTTTCTTTTTCTTTTTTTCTTTTTTCCTGTTTAGATTTGGTTACAAGAGAAGCTGTCTATTTTAGCATCATTTCTTACGCTTCCTTCGAGATGATTGAGATAATTCTATCTGCCATGATTTTCAAAATGGTAAGGGCAATTCTTTGGCCCCTAGCTTATTTTCTTTCTCAAGATGAATGGGTAATTATTTGTCCCCTATATGAAAAGTTTAGTATTGTCTTGGGGAATTTCTTCATCTAGCTTTAAGGGCATTATTCCTCCTTATTTGTAGATGTCTATGCTGGACGAAATGGCTAACTTTTTCCATATATCTTGCTTCTTCACTGTTGGTAGTAACGTTGCCTTCTTTGATACCATTGATGGGATCATGTTTTCAACAAATACAATATCCTCCAACAATAAATTGAAATGCTAAATGTGAGTTGTGCATCAATTTGATTCACGTTTGAATTCTTAAAAGATTTCCCAAATTCGATAGCTCAAAGGTGATGCATTGACATTGTGATTGTTCGCAATTTCGACTCTAATGCCAGAATTGTTTCATTCAAGATTCTTCATGTGTGTGTATGTGTATAGCCAATCATACAACACTTGTTGGAACTTGGATAGCTTTATGCAAATAGAAACTAGTGATCAATCTCTAAAGATAGAAGTACTACCATAAGCCCGCTTTTCACACCACTATCCACTAATGTAGGCTAATCATAACATCAATGATCATTAGGGCTTTATCAAGCTTGTAATGACAAGCTAGGGTTAAGGTATGATAAAGGACACTATAAAGTTATCACACCCATAGTCATACAACCATTCTAGATTTTTATTAAGAGCATTAATTTCTTTCATCTGTATCCCTAAACTTTGAGTTTTCACCCACTATGTTTGCTTTCCGAGCAATGGGATTAGCATTGTTCTTTCCTTATTCTTTCTTTTCTTTGTTTCTTCTTTTTTTTTTTTTTGGGTTTCTTTTGTTTTCTTCTTCTTTTCTTCTTTTTCGAGCTCAAAGTTGCACAAAAACTTCTCAACTTCCTTTCATTCTCCCAAAAGCATGGCTTTTAATGCTCTTTTCTAGAATGTTCATATGCTATGAGTGAAGGATACTATGTACGAAATATTTTCTAGTGTCAGGATAAATTTTGTGGTTTAACAAGGAAAAGGCTTGATTAGCCTCAATGAGGTACCCTAGGGACAATAAATCATGATTACATGGGTTTGAAAGGCTCAATTGATCCAAATAAGGCATAAATCACTTCCCTCGTGCAGTAAAGCCTAGGATTTCGCCTCGATTGGTAATTAAGTGGGTTTTAGAGCCTTATAAGATCTCAACATCAAGCTTTATTCACATAAAGTTTCTTTAAGTGGTATTAAGTTCCATATTCATGGCCATTATTCTCAAATGATTGAAGAATCGAGAATGAAACTCATCTAGAAGAGAGTAAAGAATGAAAGCAACGCAATCTCATGTATTACCAAAATCTATTTCAAATGAGTATCATGACTTTATTAATGATCATCAAAAGAACACACAACTCATAAACATAACATTCTTAAAATGAAACATTTCAAAACATCATTATTCTTTCTTCGGGTCAGGAATTCTTCCATTCTCGATCAGGTCTTGTCTCTTATATAGAAGGCGATGGCATTTGTCGGTGATATGACCAATTTGTTGGTGGAAATCATAATATTCATGATGCTTGTGGTTAGTTGGTCGTGGGTATTGTGGAGGCTTTTGTGTCAATCGGAACAACACAAATTGGTTACGTAGCTCCTCAAATAATTCAGATAAGGGTCGTCCTAATAGATTGAACTTCCTGGTTGATGCTCTTCCACAACCTTGTCGTTTGTCCTGCTAGATTTGTCATACTGCCCTTGATTTCTTCTAGGGTAGTTATTGTTGCTTCTTTCCTACCTGGCCTCTAAATCTTCTATTTGGATGTTCGAATCATACAAGTCTTCAAATGTTTTCATTGGAAAACCTGCCAATCTATCATTGATGAAGGTATGAGCTCCATTGATCACCATGTAGACCTAGTCCTTCTCCATAGGTTTGGTGGTCATCTTAGCGACCTTGACCCTCTAACGGACTAGATATTCTAAGAAGGTCACACTGGGCTTTTGGCGCGTCATCCCTCAAGGTTACCCTCATTTGAGTATTGTGGCGATATTGCTCCATAAACTGCTCGGCTTTTAGGAATAACATGAAGTACTTCAATATATGCTCTTTTGACAAAGAAGTGGTGGCCATGATAGCTACATACTGTCTCAAGTACATTTCTGGATTGCCTTCCCTATTGAATTTAGGGAAGTTTGGTAGGCAGAATTTCGATGGCAAATCATTGTCCCTAATGAGTAGAATGTCATCTAGGTCTTGACACTTTCCAGTCCTTTTTTCTTCAAGAAGGATTGGAATTTCTCTATATCCTTGGCTAACTTTTTGATCGATTCGAGCTCTTCTTGATTGATTGGGCTTTTCCCCTATCTCTGCCTTGGCTAGTCTTACCATCATAACCACCATTACGCTCGAGTAGAGGCTGCTTAATATGGTTGAGCCCATTCCTTAGAGCTTCGATGAGTTAGGCCATTTGTTGTTGGAGCGTGATGATGTCACATGCACTTGAGCCATTTCAGCATTGTTGTTAATGGGTGTAGCCATTTCGTTAACTGGTTCCTCTTGCCTTGTCAAACGAACACCTCGTCTAACTTTAGCTATGAGGGCTGCAAAACAAAGGTGTTAATGTCATGCATGCATGCATATATGCATGATATGATTCAGGCTCGTACAAGGGCATAGATATTCCTTCAGTTTTCCAACCTTATTTCTCCCATACACGTGAGGTCGAGTCTCTTTTCCTAGGATTTTTAGCATCATTCCCAAGTCTTCATCATGGGATATAGGAATGCGAGATTCTCTCTCCTAATTCTAACATTCAAGTTGATGTTGGATTCTCTATGATTATCATAACATGGCTTTCTATATGCCACGATGACCTTAACTCGTGGCACATGTCTCCATTTTGTTCTTATGGATGACTCAACGTGTGGCATTTGTTCATGAATCCATGAGGTTTGAGTTGCTGTTATTATAATCATGTGGAATTTACATCCATAAACATGCATTTCAAAAAGGGTTTTGGATATTCATCCTATTAAAAATTTCTAAATTCTTCTACATAAGCTTGAGTCTCAAGGGTCCAATGGTCTGAGCTCCTTCGAGCAAAAGATGCCCTTTAGGTCGGTCCCTTTTTATATCAATTTAATGGTACATGCTCAAAGGTGGTGACACCAATGAGTCGTCTACGGGTAGAATGGAGCCAAAGACTTCTCATGCCAATGCCACACAACTAGTTTAGGCAGTTTGTGCTCATTATGTGCAAAAAGTGTAGTGATTCAAGGACTCAAAATGTCTATATGAGCTATTAGAATTTTGTATCCTACTCAAAATCATCTTTTCATATCCCTAGTGGAGTAGCCATTGTAAACGGGGCTTTTATCTTGCCAGAGCATTTACGACTATAATACTGTGTCAAAGCCTCTTTCAAGGCTTACGGGAACACAAACGAGCCATAGGCATGTTTAAAGAAATGGAGTCGCCATCTAATTATTCAATTGGGAATGAATAGAGGCAATCTGATCCCTTGCTTCAAAACCTAAACTATCCCATCCTTTCAAAGATAGTTCGGGAAGTTAGGTATGAGTCATTCGACCCGCTTGGATCAAGATCTGGCCTCCACTAGGGTATATCAAATTAGAATATCTCATATTGACACATAGTGCTCTAGAGTTGTTGATTTATGCACGCATTTTCATTTTATCTTCTTTAGCAAATAAGGTGATTTCATTCATGGTAGTTGTATATTCATATAAGGAAAGAGGGAGGAGAATGGATTACATTTCCTTTCAAACATATGGGATAAAGGAAAGGATTACATTGCTCTTCAATAAATAAAGTAAATTCTGTTTAACACTTCAAATATAACATTCATATAAATCGAGTATTCAATAGTAGAAGCACATTCATGCACATTCGACACAAACATTCTAATCGAGACTTGATAGATAATGAATTCCTCCCCACCATATGTGAGTCTGTTCAATGTCTATAAAATCTCTTATACGTATATTCATACATTCAATTATTTTATAAGTGATAGTCCCTCACCATCACCATGGCATCATACAATTGTTCAATTATACTTCTAAACATGGTAGATTCATATATTCATATATATTCATAAATCAATTAATTCAATACAAAGTCATAATCTAGTACCATGGCATTCTAGCCTAAATTTGATAATTCTATCGTGGCATTCTAGCCTATTGCTATTCTAGCATAATTTATATTAATTCATAACATCATGGCATTTTCTAGCCTAAACATGGTTATCATGGCATATTTCTAGCATAATTCAAACAATTAACATCAATCAAAGCTATTCTTACTCAATCAAAGCATTCAAAGGGGTAATATGGTAATTCTCACCTATTCTATGCTATTTCCTAGCATGCTTCAAGACAATTATAAGTTTTCCTAATCATGTTTCTAATTATGTGCTCCTAAGCATGATTCTAAGCATTAGCAAAGAAAATTAAATTCCTAAACATGCTTCTAATAAAGTAGGGATAACGGACTTACCTCGACACGTTTATCCATCTCGCAAAACAAATAAGGGTTAGAACAATTCATGATAACCCTAAAAATGCTCCTAAGCATAAAATTAAACCCTAAACATGCTTATTCTAAGCAAAAAAAATTAAGTAAGAAAATAGGGGGAAGAAGAGAGGATTGCTCTCAAGACATACCATTTTCGAGTTTAGAGCAACAGAATGCTTAAAAATCTTTAAACTGGAAAAGACTTCTCAAATTCTCGAGCATGTCTTCAAGAGGGAGAAGAGATAATTATTTTCAATAATCGATGCGGTTTGAGAAGTGAGCCAAGGGGATCCTTTTATAGTGGAGGATTAAGGTTGAATGATGAACACTTAAATATGTATGCTTAATAAGAGCTTAATTCATCATATTGCATTAATAGTGTCATTAAATTCCTCAACTTAAGCATATTTGTGGTCTTTATATCTTTTGAATTAACTTTCTCTTAATTTCAATTTTGATATAGGTTCGGTAAAATGGGCATATGTTTCTATTTATAGATCAAAATGGTGCAATCTGAATGTTTTGGAAAGCTGATTAAATTTTATACAAGATTGTATTTCACAAGCATCATCAAATTCGGGCTTTTAGTGGACCAAAAATGGGCTTGAAGTGAACCCATCTATAGTTTCAACCCAGCCTGACCATGCCTCAGTATTTTTATCATATCTCTCAAAATACGTATCCAAATCATATGAGTCAATATGGTCTAGAAATTTGAGAGAAATATCTACAACTTTCATGAGGACATGTGATAAAAATTCGAAATAATTCAATGTAAAAATTGGTGGTCAAAGTTTGTTCACCTAATTACCCCAATTGTCAACAAAATATTTGACAAATGTTCCTCTGTAATTTGACAAGTTTACCCCTGAATGTATCTATAAATAGAGGTGCCTTGTGACCCATTGGGGACATTTTGGCCTTGACTGGGATCTCTTGTTATTGTGTTTTTCTCTTGTGTTTTTATGTTATTAATAAATCTTCTTTTTCTTGAAATTTGTTTTATTTCTTTGGTAATGTCTTGCTAATTTCCTCTTACTAAGGTGAAAGGGTGAAACCCTTGATATAAGAATAAGGATTTTCTAGCCCTTTGATATGTGCTTAATAATCGTAATCTTTGTTATTTATTTTATATGATTTATATTTATTTCTCTAATCAATATTGACACCATTGGTAAAGTGGAGGTCTTGATCCATTGTCGACAATCTTTGGCATATCAAATGCTTGGATCCTTTCTAGATGTCGTATGGTTCTTCCTTACTGACACAAGTCTAGTTAGGAACCTTGATTTGTTGTAGACATATGGTGATTGGCACATTGGATGCTTGAACCTATTTACAAGAAGTGGTATAAATATTGGTAACGAAACAAATGTAATTCATATAACTAAAATGGGCTATTTATCCTTATTTGATATATCAAGGGCGGATCCCCTAACCTTACCTTTCATTGTTATTGTGTTGGCCTCTCTTACTTGTGTAATTGAAGTATTCTTATTTATTATTTATGAAATTGTTCCTTTATTTGCTGTGGTACGTTTTACCACCTATTCTAATGGATGATTTTACCACCTTTTGTTTTTGCTTTGCATTTGAACGGTCGATAGTACCGCCTACCATCTTTACCTTTATTTGTTAATATCATCTTGTCATTTATTTACATTATTCATATCTTATTTGCTTACCTTATAGTTTGTAGCGCTAAATCCCCTTTCTCGCGGATCGAACCCGGTCTCACCGGGTTTGTTACTTCGACACTCCTATACATGGGAGATAATCCTATTTTTGGATGTGTCAAGTTTTTGTCGCCATTGCTGGGGAAGGTAAAAATTGGCGTACAAAATTGTAAGTATTTTCTTTTCTCATTTTAGGTCTTAATTTTTTTTTTCTCTTTCTCGCGTGTTCATCTTTTATTCTGTTTTCTTTTCTCTTTCTTGCATGAAAATTTGGTCACGAACATCTAGTGGTAGACTTGTTAGAAAAAAATCATCTTCCTTAGAAAATATGGTCGAGAATCAAGTGGAAAGATTCACGGATGAAGAGGACAATCGTTCCCAACAAAATGATCAAAACCAACCAAGAAACTTGAGAGACTACATGAATCCGATAAGGACTAGTACACCATCTTGTGTAGTTTCTCCTCACAGTTCAATCCATTTCAATTTCAAACCGAGTTTTGTTCGACTTCTACCCACCTTTCATGGCCTTGATGTGGAGAACTCCTACAGTGACCCAAATTGTAGCATAATCACCATTATATTAAAGCTTTTTCCTTTTTCTTTAAAAGATAAAGCTAGAACATGGCTACAAAATTTGAGGTCGAATTCTATCAGTTCATGGGATGAGATGAAACAGCAATTTTTAAAAAAAAATTTTCCTACCCGTAGAACAAATTCTCTCAAAAGGCAAATCATCAATTTCACTTAAAAACAAGGAGAGACCATTTACCAATGTTAGGATAGGTATAAAGCATTGCTTAATACTTGTCCTAACCATGGTTTGGAAACATGGAGACTAGTTTTAATTTTCTATGAAGGTCTTACACATCAAGCTAGGCAAATGGTAGAATTAATGTGTAATGGACAATTTGAAAATAAAGACCCTGGTGAAGCCATGGATTACCTAGACTTACTAGCGAAAAATGCCCAAAATTGGAACAATGTTGGCACCTATGAGGTACCAAGAACATCTAGTAAAGGCATTTATAACTTTAGCGAGAATCATGATCTTCATGCTAAATTTATATCCCTAGCTAGAAAAGTCGAGGACTTAGAAATGTGGTCTATGCAATAAATTGTCTGTCACACTTGTAATACTAGTGATGATCCTACGGATGATTGCCCAATTATGCCTACCTTTTGTAAAAGTCTCCATGATCAAACCAATGTTTTAAACACTTTCCAATGGTCAAATCCTAATCCTTACTCACAAAATTTTGGATGGAAAAATCACTTGAATTTGGTTGGAGGAATGATAATCATGCACAATCTTACTAACCTCCCTATCAATCATATCAAAATTTTAAAAAATCTCATGATCATGCATCTTATGAGGATCTTGAAGAAACATTGGATTCATTCATTGCAAAGCAAGAGGCTTTTAATAGTCAAACTGCTCAGACTATGGCAAAGTTGAATGATGCTCTTGAAAAACTTGCATTTGCACTTAGTACTCATGGGAAAGGTGAGTTTCCATCTCAACTAGAGCCAAACCCCATCAATCCACATGTGAGTAATTCAAGTGGCCAACATCTAGACCAAGATTCGGTAAGTTCTCTTCATGATGGTAAGGTTGATAAACAACATATTCTTATCCCTTATGAGAAAGATGATGAATCAATCCCAAAGAGTAAGGAAGAGGTTAATAAGCCTACATCTAACAAGGAAAAAAACCAAATCCTCATTTATGCCCTCATTTCATCATGCAAAGGAATTTAACCAAAATTTTGACATTAATGAATTTTTCAGGCATGATGAAATTGAGGAAGCTAATAGGACTAAAACTAATGTGGAAGACTACATCCAAAATGAGAATTTTTCAAGTCCTTTAGAAATTGGGTTAACTAGTTCATTTGAACCAAGTATGCAACTAGTGCCTATTGCTTCCAAAGAATTTTCATTGCTTGATTTTGTACAAGTGAAGGAGATTAAGAGTTGGGAGCCATGTTTTGAAAAAAGGCAGGAAGAAACATCCACACTCAAGAATGCATGCCTTAAGGACAAACAAACTCAACCAGTGGTAATCTCTTCCATTCTCACAAATAAAGGAAAAAGAGAGTTACCACCTCAATGGCATATTTTTTACCGTGGTAAATTACTTTCGAAGAGATTCCTCTTTTGGTTTTTTTTATCACGATTGATCAAATTTTATCCGTTTGTGCGATATTTTTTTTATTTTTGCTGTCATTTCTAGTTTATTTTTATTTTATTTTATGTGTTTTTATTTTAGTTGTGTGTTTGTATTTTACTTCCCGGTCAAGTGGCAAATACGGTACTCTGTGACTTTTAAAGTCGGTTTTTCAGTCCCCTAAAAATTATTGCTCACCTTGCATTCATTTTTTTTCTTCTCTCTCATTTTCTTCACATGGATACCATTCTCTCGAATCTGCACACACGTTTTCCCTCTCTTCCTCAAAATGATTTGCTTAAAATTTACAAAGATCACACAGAAAGACTAAGGAGGTTGATGTGCAAGGGTTTGGGAAAAAGCTCTTACACCAAAAAGCGAAGAGCGAAAATGTTACAAGTTTGTTACAAATGTGCAAGATGGACTTGTAACCAGCATTGCCGGTCCTTCGGATATTTGTCTAACAATCTAGAGGATAAACTACAATTCATGAAGAATGGATTGAGTAGGAGTTTTTGGATGATATCCGATTGACTCTTGAGATGCATTCTCGTGGACTTGTGCAACGTGAAATTTTTAAATTGTGGACACAATTCCAAGACAAGCAGGAACGTTATAGTCTTGGGAATATGACTCAAAACGACCCTGTTTGCTAGTTTATAAGAAAACTGGATGGGAAACATATATATCCCCAGTTCATAAAAGGTGTTTAAGTTGTTTATGGACGTAAAACCAGAGGAAGATGTGAGCCACAATCACAACTACTTGTACGTATGCATGTGTGCCATCATTTTTTAATTTTAATGCCTTACAACTGTCTTTTTCGAATTTATATCCTTTGTTTGACTCATGCATTTATGGCGTCTTATTTCTGTCATTGTTTTTTTTTAATTCCTATGCATTATTGTCAAATTTTTTTCAGCAAACAACTGAGCTACCTATATAGATGTCATCATTAGAATACCTTTTTTCACTCCATAAATATGACATCTCTTGTTCTCCTCTTCACACTTAGTTAGAGAGTTGTATAGACATGGAGGAAACTTCAAAACATCGAATCCAAAGGATAGGTGTATTTTGTGGATCTCGACCAGGTAAAAGTGAAGAGTTTGTAGAAGTAGCAAATTATCTTAGTAGGCTATTAGCTGAAAGAAAGATTCATATGGTTTATGGGGAAGGTAGCCTCGGGTTAATGGGTTGTGCGTCACGGCTGCACTCATAGGAGGCAATCAAGTTTTAGGTATTATTCCTAAAGCTTTGGCTGTAGAAAGCATCATTGGAAAAACGGTTGGGAAGGAGTTACAGGTCTCCTCTATGCATGAACGCATGGCATATATGCTTATCAATTTAGATGCCTTTATTGCTTTACCAGGTGGCTTGGGTACTCTCAAAGGAATTTTTCAAATTGCCTCTTGGGCCCAACTAAATCTCCATAAAAAACCCATAGGTTTGTTGAATGTTAAAAATTTCTTTGATCCTTTGATAAGTTTTGTTAATGCAACTGTAGAAATTTTATCCCTCATTCGGTGTGATAGATCCTTATTTTTGCCACTTCTGCTAGTGAGTTATTTGACAAATTACAATCAGTCGAGTATAAACCTGACCCAGCTATAACTCAAATTAATTGGTTAGGAGGAAAAACAAAAAGTGCAAATTGGATCTGAATCTCCGTTTGTAATTTTTCTTGTCTTTTATTTTAGCATTTTATTTTACGTGTCTTTCAGGTCGTCTCTCTTGAATAACAGAAGCTTCAAGCAATGTCTCGTATACTTTATCTCTCTACATTTAAACATTGAGGGCAATGTTTCATTTGGTTGAGGGGGAAGGATAGTAGACATAAGTGTGTCTTTAATTTTCTTTTTCTTTAAAAAAAAAAGCAAGTTAGTAATTAGATTTAGAGTGCGGTGTAAGGAGTTCAAATCCTCTTGAGACGCATTATGGGTCAGAAATGGCAGAGTAAAGAGGGTCAATTTGAACTCTTAAAACACACTTTAACCATTTTGTAATTTTGTTTTTGCATTTTCGAAGACTTATTTTAACTAACTTGATATTTCTTAGTTTTAATTTTTGAATTTTATAACAAGGAGGTCTTATTCATTTCACTTTGAATTATTCAAATTTATGAAGTCTCACCGCCTTATCATTCTAGAAACTTTGTGCTTATATACTCATTAAGTAAGTATTCATGAACATTTCTTCACACACACACATACCTTGATGCATGATTATGGGTGGCAAAATGAAATGTTGTAATATTTAAGTTCTTTTGTTTTGTTTAGGATAACAACAAAAGGAAGGGGAAAGTTCAAAAAAAAAAGGAAAAAAAAAAGAAAAAAAAGAAAAGAAAAGAGCGATTGTGGATAAGTTTGGTCTCGTAGCCTCTTTAATTCGAGCAATTAAGCCTGAGGGGTGCCTTAACACCTAATACCATAAGACCAACTGGTTTGGGAGCTATTGGCCCAAAGCTCGTTACATGGATTAAGGAGAAAGCTTAATGGGATTGAACATTGCACTATCCACAAGTTTCTAAGCAAAAATAAAGCATCGGCAACTCGAGTCATTAAGCTCGTAGGGGTGTCTTAACACCTAATGCCCTAAGGTCAACTGGTCTGGGAGTCATTAGCCTAAGGCTTGCTATATGGGTTAAAGATGCATTCTTTAAAAAAAAACAGAGAAAAAGAAGAAGAAATATATATATATATATATATACATACAAAAATAATGATGAACGAATCCCCGCTAGCTAAGGTTGTTAGCCTTAACAAATATTATAACTGATATGGCTTCTTTCTAATAAGCCCCATAGTCATGTGTCGACTGAGCACAAAAAAAGAAGGTTTGTTAATATCTTGACTGAAGGATACATGAGTCATTAAAAAAAATCGATTGAGAGTTTGTGTATTTGGATAAAATGAATGAGAGTGCAATAATGACCACCTTGGATGTAAAATTCTATAAATCATTTCTAAATAATAACGCTCTAATTGCAAGGGACTAGCAATAAGCTGGTTGGGGGGTGTGATGAGCACTTAAATATGTATGCTTAATAGGAGCTTAATTCATCATATTGCATTAATAGTGTCATTAAATTCCTCAATTTAAGCATATTTGTAGTCATTACATCTTTTGAATTAATTTTCTCTTAATTTCGGTTTTGATGTAGGTTCGGTAAAATGGGCATAGGTTTCTATTTATAGATCAGAATGGTGCAAATCTGAATGTTTTGGAAAGCTGATTAAATTTTATACAAGATTGTATTTCACAAGCATCATCATATTCGGGTTCTTAGTGGACAAAAAATGAGCTTGAACTGAACCCATCTACAGTTTCAGCCCAGCCTGACCATGCCTCAGTATTTCGATCATATATCTCAAAATACGTATCCAAATCATTGAATCAAGATGTTATAGAAAGCTAAGAGAAATATCTACAACTTTCATGAAGACATGTGATCAAAATTCTCAATAATTTAAGTCAAAATCGGTGGTCAAAGTTTGTTCACCTAATTACCCCAATTGTCAACAAAATATTTGACAAATGTTCCTTTGTATTTTGACAAGTTTGCCCCTGAATGTATCTATAAATAGAGGTGCCTTGTGACCCATTGGGGGCATCTTGGCCTTAGCTGGGATCTCTTGTTATTGTGTTTTTAGTTGTGTTTTTATGTCATTAATAAATCTTCTATTTTTTTGCAATTTGTTTTATTTTTTTGATAATGTCTTGCTAAATTTTCTCTTATTAAGATGAAAGGGTGAAACCCTTGATACAAGAATAAGGATTTTCTAACCTTTTGATATGTGCTTAATAATCGTAATATTTGTTATTTATTTTATATGATTTATATTTATTTCTCTAATCAATTTTGACACCACTCGTGAAGTGGAGGTCCTGATCCATTGTCGACAATCCTTAGAACATCAAATGCTTGGATCCTTTCTAGATGTCGTATGGTTCTTCCTTACCGACACAAGCCTAGTTAGGAATCTTGAGTTGTTGTAGACATATGATGATTAGCACATTGGATGCTTGAACCCATTTACAAGAAGTGGTATAAGTATTGGTAACAAAACAAATGTAATTCATATAATTAAAATGGGCTATTTATCCTTATTTGATATATCAAGGGCGGATCCCGTAACCTTAGCTTTCATTGTTATTTGTGTTAGTCTCTTTTACTTGTGTAATTTAAGTATTCTTATTTATTATTTATGAAATTGTTCCTTCATTTGATGTGGTAGGTTTTACCACCTATTCTCATGGATGGTTTTACCACTTTTTGTTTTTGCTTTACATTTGAATGGTCGGTAGTAACGTCGACCATCTTTACCTTTATTTGCCGACCATCTTTACTTTTATTTGTTAATATCATCTTGTCATTTATTTACATTATTCATATCTTATTTGCTTACCTTATAGTTTGTAGTGCTAAATCTCTTTCCTTGTGGATCGACCCCGGTCTCACTGGATTTATTACTTCAACACTCCTATACTTGGGAGATAATCCTATTTTCGGATGTGTTATTGAAAAAAGAAGCAAAGAAACAAATTGGAAGGTTTGTAATGAAAAATTCTAAATTTAGGGAACCACCCGCCGGGCAACTCCTGGCGAACCACTGGGTAGATGTCAAATAGTCAAGTGGCTATCACTCAACAGTCGAGTGGCTGTCTGACCATTGGTTGGATGTTGGCCAACAGCTGGGCAATTGTTCTCCCTCTAACTCTTCTATTTTTAGCACTTTACAGTGCAGTCCCTTCCGACCTTCATCTGTTCAGTTGCACGTTACTTTTCAACTTCAACTTCAATTTGTAATCTATAAATTTCTATGAAAATTAAACATCCGTAGCATTGCAACGATACATGACTCATCAGTAGATTTTTTCTGGATTGATTTCTATGATTTTTTGAAATCACATATCAATTTTTGAGACCTTTCATCCGTTGCTTCTCACCCTTTTTTCTTCAGCTTTCAAGGGCATTTCAATCATTTCTTTTACTCACATTCATCATCATTTCATCATCGAGCCTAAAAAATCCAATGTCTACAACAAGGTAAAAAGCTGAATTGATTTTACATCATCAAGAGATGTTTGAATTTTGCAAGAACTTACAAAGACAATGGAAGAATCCCCAATAAGACCAAGAATCAACAACGTGATAAGGAACTTCCCAATGAAGAGCATGACAAATGCAAAAAGAAGTCAAGAATGAAGAATCTTAGAACTTGAAAAATCTAGAATTTCTCCAACGGACCAAAAGGAATCAAGAATGACTAAAAAAGGCCAAAGAAGCATGAAGAATATTTGAAAGTAGGGCATGAAACCCAGTCGAGGCAAAGCCTAAGAAGATCGAAGATGGTATGAAGGATACCCAGCCAAAGGCACAAAGGATAAGAAGGTCTAAAGACCGCGAAGCTGTGCCTGATAGAAGTTTTCCTAGCGAGCATGCATTCAAAGAAAACTCTAAGAAGTAGGTGCACTTAAGAATGTTTTAAGCCCTTAGAATAGGCATAAGTCCTAAGAAAAGGTGCATTGAAGAGTGTTAAAAACCCTAGAAAGCAGGTGCACTTAAGAGTACTTGAAGCCCTTAGAATAGGTACACTGAAGAGTGTTACCAAACCCTATGAAGTAAGTGCACTTAAGAGTGTTTAAAGCCATTAGAATAGGCACACTGTATTGTCATAGCACCATAAGGATGCTTATTCGCCCTTCAATGGGCATTTCAGCCTTAAGATGGGCACATTCACCCTTGCATGAGCACCTCAGCCCTTAGATGGGCATAATGGGTAGCTTAACCCTTAGATAGGCACATTTGCCCTTAAATAGGCAACCAGCCCTTGAGTGAGTACACTTCTTTTACAAGAATTGAAGAGGAAGGTAGAAAATGAGAAACCTAGCAGAATGCAGATGAAGGCGAGGATGCCAAAATGAGACGAGGAAAGATGAAGCAAGAAAACTTTGTCAATTTTTGTGTCTCTCAAACTTACCCAAAGTAGGGGGGCCAAGCTATAGAGATCAAATTTTTAAGACTCAATGATGAAATGAAGATGAATATTGAGTAATGAAAATGACCAAAATGCCCTTGGAAGCCAAGAAAGGGAAGGTGACAAGGAGTCGATGAAATGTCTCAAAAATTGACATGTGACTTCAAAAACTCATAGAAATTAATCTAGAAGGAATCTACTAATGAGTCATATACCGTTACAAAGTTGCAGATGTCTAGTTTTCATAAAAATTTACAAATTGCAAAAGGGAGTTGAACTTGAAAAGCTATACATGATCTAATAGATGAAGGTTCGAAGGGACTACACTATAATGTGCCAAAATAGGAAAGACCCTAAAGGAACAGCCGCCCAACTGTTGACCAATAGCCACCTGGTGGTCAAACTACTACCCAGCGGTTTGCCAATAGCCAACCTGCTGTTGGTCCCCTAATTTTAGAATTTTTCATTATAAACCTTCCTTTTTTAGATTTTGCTTCCTTTTTCGATTCTAGTCTTCAACTATATAAACCTCCATTTAGCTCACTTTTCAAGACACACTAATTATTGAATATAACCATCTCTTCTCCCTCTTGAAGACACGCTTAAGAATTCGAGAGGCTTTTCCAATTTAAAGCTTTTCGGGCATTTTATATTACTCTAAACCCAAAAAGGGTATGTCTTGCGAGCAGATTTCTCTTCTCCCTTTTATTTTCTCTTTTACTTTTCTTGCTTAGAAAAAGCATGTATATGTTTTATTTTGATGCTTAGGAGCATGTTTAGGGTTTTGTGATTTGTTTAACTCTTGTGTTTATTTTGCAAAATGGATAAGCGTGCTGAGGTAAGTCCGCTATCCTGTCTTTATTAGAATCATGTTTAGGAATTTAATTTTCTTTGCGAATGCTTAGAATCATGCTTAGGAGAACATGATTAGAATCATGATATGATAACTTATAATTGCTTTGAAGCATGCTAGGAAGGAACATAGAATAGGTAAGAATTGCTAAATTGCCCTTTTGAATACTTGGATTAGGCTAGAATAGCCTTGTTTGATTTTAATTGCTTGAATTAGGCTAGAAATGCCATGATTAGGCTAGAACTGCCATGATGCCATGAATTAATATGAACTATGCTAGAATAGCAAGAGGTAGGATGCCATGATAGAATTATTGAATCTATGTCAAAGTGCCGTGATATTAGATTATGGCGTTGTATTATTATTGAATATGTCATGAAAGAAGCTTAATAGACGTTGAATAGACTCACATAAGATGGTGAGGAATTTATCATCTATGGGGTTTCGAATTGATTATTGAATGTATGAAATATTTTATTTGAAGTACTTAAAGTAGAATTATTTTATTTATTGTTGAAGAACAATCAATGTAATCCTCTTCCCTTTCCCCCATGTTTGAAAGGAATTGTAACTCTGTTCTCCTCCCTCTTTCTATGTATGAATATACTATTACTTTGGTTGAATATACCTCACATGAATGAAGATAAAACTTGAAATATGTGCAAAAAATCAATGACTTGAGTGGACTATATGTCAATATGAGATATATTTATTTGGTATACCCCAGTGAAGGCCGGATTTTGATCTGGGCGAGTTGAATAACTCGTACCAAACTTTTCAAACCCATCTCTAAATGGATGAGGGTAGTTTAGGTCGTAATACGAGAGATCGAATTGCCATATTCATTCCTAATTGAAGAATTAGGTGGCAACTCCATTTCTCTAGTGGGTTCCATGGCTCGTTTGTGTTCCCTTAAGTCTTCAAATAGGCTTTGACATAGTGTCATAGTCGCAAACACTCTAGGGGATGAAAGCCCCATTCGCACATATGTCTACAATAAATCAAGGTTTCTAACTAAGCTTGTATCGGTAAGGAAGAACCATACAATCTTTAGAAAGGATCCAAGTATTTGATGTGCCAAAGATTGTCTACAATGGATCAAGGCCTCCACTTTATAAGAGCTGTCAAGATTGATTAAGAAAAAAAATATAAAACATATAAAATAGACAATACAAGATTACGATTATTAAGCACATATAGAAGGGTTAAAGAATCCTTATTCTGTTATCATGGGTTTCGCCCTTTCACCTTACCAAAAAAGAATTTAGCAAGACATTATGCAAGAAATAAAATAGATTGAAAGAAATGAATGATTTTTAATAATATTAAGAGAACAAAACACAAGAGAGAAAACACAATGTTAAGTGATCCCAGCCAAGAGCCAATATGCTCTAATGGGTCACAATTCACCTCTATTTATAGATACATTTAAGGCCAAACTTGTCAAATTACAGAGGGACAATTGTAAAATATCTTGTTGATAATTTGGATCATCATGTACATAGACTTTGACCATCGATTCTGTATCGAAATATTTAGAATTTTGATCACATGTCTTCATGAAAGTTGTAGATATTTCTCTCAATTTTCTAGAACATCGTAAATCATACAATTGGGATTTGTATTTCAAGAGATACGATCAAAATACAAATACATGACTAGACTAAATTGAGACTACAGTGTGGTTTGCTTCAAACCCATTTTTGGTCCATTAGAAGTTCGAATTTCATGATCCTTGTATGATACAATTTTGTAGGAAATTTAATGAGCTTTTCAACAAATCAAGATTTGTACCATTTTGATCTATAAATAGAAAGTTATGCCCATTCTATCGAACTTGCAATAAAAACTAAAATGAAGATAAAGCTAATTCAAAAGATGCAAAGACTACAAATATGCTTAAGTTGATGAATTTAATGACACTGTTAGTGTAATACGATGAATTAAGCTCTCATTAAACATACATATTTAAGCGTTCATCACTGTATAGTTACTGTGAGTAGGGCTTTCATCTTGCCAAAGTGTTTGTGACCAAGACATTGTGTCAAAGCCTCTTTTGACACTTGAGGTAACACAAACAAGCCATAGGCATGTGTAAAGAATGAAGTTGCCACCCAATTTTCTATCGAAAAAATAGATGATGGCAATCTGCTCCCTCGCGTTGAGACCTAAACTACCATCTTCCCTTCAAAGATGGGTTCAGAAAGTTAGGTACGAGCCTTTATCTTGCCCGAATGTAAATCTGGCCTCTACTAGGGTATGTCAAATAGAAATAGCTAAACTTTATTATGTAGTCCACTTATTGTTCTCTTATAAACACAAGGTTTGTTTTATTTTCATTAAGCATGTGAAGTAATTTTCAATCAATGGCAATTGTATATTCATACATAGAAGGTAGCGAGGAGAATAGAGCTACAATTCCTTTCAAACATTGGAGAATGGGAGAAGGATTACATTGCGCTTCAACATTGAAATAAACTACTTCTAGCGCTTCAAATATCACATTCATTCATGCAATTTAAGCATTCAATAATGAAAAGAATATTCATGCATATCAAATAATTAATCCAAGCAATTAATTCGAGATTTGATAAACAATGAATTCTTCATCACCATACGTGATTCAGTGCTTACCAAGCCTCTTTAAGCATATATGCGTCATACATTCATAATCATTCAATCATATTTATAATCATAGCAAATATTTATACAAATATCATACATTCTAACTGATGGTCCCCCTACCATTGTCAGTCCACCACCACTTCATGACATCGTGCAATTATTCAAAACAAGTTAATCAAAATTACAAACAAAACCATAAACTAAAATCATGGCACTTATACTTAATTTGATAATTTTACCATGGTAATTCTAGCTAATTAAGATAATTCTATCATGTCACTCTTAATATGGCAATTCTAGCCTAGTCATGGTATTCATAGTGAATCATGGCATTTTTAGCCATAAAAATGATGATTCTAGCTTTTTTCAATCAATCATGGCAATACATGGCTATTCTAGTCTAATTCAAGCAATGAAGACAATCATGGCAATTCTTGCTTAATTCTATGCGATTTCCTAGCATGCTTAAAAGCATGATTAATTTTGAATCCTAATCATGTGCTCTTAAGCTTGATTCTAAGCATTTGCAATAATAATAATAATGATGATGAACAAATAAATAAACTCCAAGCATAATTCTAAATGAGGAAGGGAAAATAGACTTATCTTAACATGCTTATCTATAAAACCCTAATCATGCTTTTAAGCATCAAAATAAATCCTAAACATGCTAATTCTAAGCATAAACAAACCTAAACATACTTAATTCTAAGTAAGAAAATTAAAGAATAAAAGAAGAGGGAAAAAAGACAACTACTGTCATAACGTACCCTTTCCTAGTTTAGACTGATATAAAACACTTAAGAAATATTAGACTAGAAAAGATTCCTTGAAATTCCCACAAGTGTGTCCTAAACGGAGAGAGACAGAGGATTTCTTGATGCCTAGAAAAGTGTAGCAAAAGTGTGCTTCATATAGGCTTCATTTGGAGTGAAAATTTGAAAAAAGAAGACCAATATGGAATTTTGATGAATAGTATTTGTGAACAGTCCGATATCAATAGTGTTGCCCCCTGACGTTGTGAACAATGCCAGCCGATGGTGAACAGTACCACTAGGTGAATAGTGCGATATGAGTCAATTGTGTTTGATTGATCATAACTTTGTACAAAACTTCGAATCACAATTCGTAAATTTCTAAAGAAACTAAACATCTAGAGCTTTTCAATGATAATACCTTGTTGCCAGATTCTTTCTGGATTAATTTTTATGATTTTTGAAATTCGGGTATCGATTTTCTAAGTTTTTGGTCTTTCAACTTGGCGCACCATTCTTTCCCTTCAAGGTCAATTCGTCGCCATTCCACATTGGTCAACATACGTCTATGTTTCATCATTGAGCTCAAAAATCAAGTGTCTACAATTGCAAAAAAATGTTGGAAAATGGTTATTTTTTAGTTATATATCATTGTATATCCAAATTATTATTATCGCCGAACAAGATATAAAAGGAAATGAAACTTTGTTCATATCTAAATGATTGTCAAGTTCAAAAGCGATCAAAAGTTCAAATATCAACAATAACAAAATCCCAAGAGTTCCAAAAGTCCTATGCAAAGCCTAGAAACCGTAAAATAAAGCCTAGAAGATAATCTATCAACCATTGGGCATCATTGCATTGGTGTCTCCATGCTCCTAATCTTGTCCTCTAGCACTATTGCAAAGCTCAGCAAGCTCTTCCTCTACAGTGGCGATCCTCTCTGCCATTATTTGATCCAAGCAATATGTATGGTAGCATTTGCATCTAGATTCATAGGGAAAATTTTACCAATGACCCTGAGGTTTGGCCTAATCACATAAATGACCTCACCTTTTTGCAATTATATGAAATGACCTTTGTAGTTAGTCTCTATTTCTCTTGGTTAAGTAACTTAGGGGTGATTTTGGTAAATGTGCAATTAATTTTCTTAATGGGCACATATGGTAGCGTATGGAGGAAACACATGGATTGTCAATGCTGCAATTTATATAAAAAATAATTTCTCTCTACTAAGACAATTTTTTTCATTTCGTTTTCATTTTAGAAGAATTTTCGTCTTCTTTTCACTCAAAGCATTTCTATCTCTGAACTTTTCTTCTCCAGCAAAAAAAAAACCTAGGAAAATAGATACTATTTTTCTCTTCTTTGTCAATGAGAAGCACTGCATAAGCAAGCTTCATTCTTTTCTGTCATCGACCATCACTACACTCGTTTGTCAAAGGAATGCTAGTGGAAAACAAATGAAGGTGGAGGTGGTGGAAAATGTGGAAAGAACTATGGTGGAAAACAGCATCATTCTACTGATTTCGCATGCTTCACTTTATAGACAGTGACTACAGTGCATGGTAGTAGATTTACTCTAAGAAAGGTTAGTGCTTTTTCTTTTTTGTATTTTTTTCCGGTGATGGTTTGCTATTGCATGCGTTGTTCACATATAGTACATTGAGTTGTTTTGTTTGAAGATTTTTTTAAAGTTTACATTTTTTTTCAATTTTCCTTCTATTGTAGTCCTTTGAAGTTTTTTTTTTTTTTATAGAAAGTTTTAATTTTTACTTTCAACCTTGTCTTTTATAACTCGTTTTTGGAAAGTTTCATTTGTTTTCATTTTTTTGCTTCTCTTAGAGGTTGTTTTGTAGTTGTTACATATTTTTCCATAAAGTTGTCATTTTTGGCTCCTCACCTTTTTCTCCTTTTTCGCGTTTGAAGTTTGTGTTTTTTAGAAAGATGCAATCTTTTTCATTTTGATGTTATGGCTTCTATTTGTTATTTAAAGATCATTTTTTGTTAGATCTTTTTTCTCGAAAGCACTTCTTGCGTGGCATGAGAAGTGGGTTGTATGTGGACATTTATGATATCTGTTTGGAATCATGCATTCATTCAAACGATTTGCTAATTATGGTTAAAAAATGTTTATCACTAGGTTGATGTTGTTTGGTGTGAATTAGGTGCATTTTTTTGCTAAGTTATGAATTAGTAGTTGTTGATAATGAATGACCGTGATAATTGTGATGATGAATTAGTTGTTTTTCTTTGTAATGAATGACTATGATGATTTGATGCCTTAGTTAACAAAGTAGTCATTGTAGTCGATGAATGACTTTGTTGCTTTAGGTAATGAATTAGTTGTGTTAAGGGTTTATGAATGTTTGAGAGGTTTTTGAGTTATTATTCTTGCATGTATAATAGATACTGTGAGTCATTAATTTGGCGTGTATAATAGATACTATTTTATTATTTTATTAGTTATTATCTTGGCATGTATAATAGATACTTTTTGATTGCAAGTGATTGATGCTTACGAAATTCATTTTTTGGCATGTATTATACAAATTGTTTCATTACAAAGTAATTGACGATATTACTATTAGTGATAGTGGTTTTTTTTTCCTTTTTTAGGTAGATAATGTGAAAGGCCTCCTACTGCATATTAGTAATTTGATTTTTTTTTTTTTTTGTTTTCACTACAAGATGAAGTTATTTACCATTAGGATAGATATTTTTTAATGGTAACTGTACCATAGGTAATGTATATCCTAATGAGTTTAGTAGGATAGTTTTGGTTAATTCTACACTGATAATGTGCAATGTTAGCAATGAGTGGTCTCAAGGGTTTAAAATTCTAGCAAAGTTGCCATGGACTGGGGGTAGCTTGGAAATACAAAATGAAGCTGACATGCAGAAAGTTTTTAGGCTATTTCAGAAAAAGGGCTTGTGTATTATTGATGTCACTATAAATCCTTTGCCCGAATGCATTACCTAAAGCCAAGTAGAGGGGTTAATTGGCAAAACACCATGCATACCAAAACCTGCAAAACCTGATGATGAGAGGCTTGAAACCTCTCACATACTAGAATCAGTAGGGGAGAGTTTTACAAACTTAGATGATCTTTTAAATCAAAATCCTTTACCAAGTTTTGAAACTCAACAATCTTGTTGTACTCAGACTGATCCAACAACTCAAACTGAACCAGACAACCTGAACTAGCAGTCAGATCCTTTACCAAACACCAAGACAAAAACAAATCCATAAATTGAAACTTTACCCAAAAATGGACCCCCTAAAACAGCTTTAGATTCCACTTCTCAGACAACTCATATGATGATCGGAGTTCTAGCTTAGCTGAACACATTAGGGACTTAATTGATGAGATCCACACCTGCATGATGATGAGGGCCAGGATGTTACCGGAGGGATTGCTGATTAGGGGTATGATACAAAATAGACTAGGGAGATATATGTAGATGATATCTTAGAAGGGTATGAGTCATGTGATGAGTCATTGGAAATTGAGACTGGGTAGAATGCAATAATGACTAGAATTTCTAAAAAGTTGAAGGGTAGAGAATTTGTCCACCCTGGGGAGGATAGAGTTATAGAGTTTAAAGCAGGAGATTTTTTTCAATCAGTTGATGAATTTGACAGGCTTTGATAGATTATGATGTTTATGCAGGTTGTAACATTAAATGAATTAAATCTGTTAGGACTAAGGTAACTGCTAAGTGTGATAGTGAAGGTTGTTCTTGGAGGATACATGCAAGTGTCCTACCAGATGGACATAATTTCATGATTAAAACCTTCACCAACAAACACTTATGCATAAGAACTAATAATACTAATGAGGCCACTTCTCCTTGGATTTGTAAGAGATTTTTAGAAACCATTAAGTCAATACCTGATTTACAAGTCAAGTACATGAAGAGTGAGTTATAGAGGATAAGGATTAATGTAGGTAGACAAAGGTTGTACAAGGCAAAAAGGAGGGCACTAGAGAAGCTAGGAGATGACTATGTTGTGTCATATGCATTACTGTATAAATGTGCTAATATGGTTTTAAAAACCAATCCAAGAGCAGTTGCAAAAATGAATGCTAAACAGAAGGACCCTTTAGCTGGTCTTATATTTAAGAGGTTTTTTTTAGCTTTTCTAGCCCAAAAAAAAGGTTTTGTTAATGGTTGTAGACCATTCATAGGGGTTGATGGGTGTCATTTGAAAGGTATGTTTGGGGGTATGCTTCTTTCTATAGTAGCTTTAGATGCCAAAAATGGCATATTTCCTTTAGAAGTGATGGTGTGTGAGGGTGAGAATATTGAGAGTTAGGCTTTTTTCTTGCACCATTTGTGGGAGTACATGGGGCTTGGACAAGTAAAGACTTTCACTATAATTAGTGATAGACAAAAAGGATTGGTGAAGTCTTTAGAGGACATATGGCCCAATTCTGCCTTTAGAAACTATGTTATGGATATTTATGCCAATTTCAAATCTAGGTGGTATGGGAAACTATTTAGAAATTTGTTTTGACAGGCTAGTAGATCCACTAACAGGTGGTATTTCCATGCTACCACAGAACAAATAAAAAACTTAGATGAGGCAGCTTTCTCATACCTTCAACAAATCCCACCTAGTCTTTGGTCTAAACATGCCTTTGATGAGGAAATAAATTGTGATCATATGACAAATAACCTAACTGAATCATTCCACAGCTGGTTAGGAGAACAAAGTAGCAAATCAGTCCTCACACTTATAGAATACATAAGGATAAGGGTTATGGTCAGGTTCCATGAAAGGGCTACAAATGCTCAAACATGGGACACTGACATAGCCCTAAATGTAGTGAAAAAAATTTGAAAAACAAGGACATGAGGGGAGGAACTTAAGAATTTTATGTAGTAAATACCATTGCTATGAATTGTTAGCTATAGATAGAGCTTTTGTTGTTAAGTTTAATGACGGGCATTGTGGGTGTAAGGCTTGGTAGATTAGTGGCATACCTTGTAGGCATGTCATGGCTTGCTTCACAAGGAATAAGTTTAACTCCACAGGTTATATCCATCATTACTTTAAGAGGTAAACCTACCTTGAGACATACAATAATATGATTGTACCAATCCCTGATTAATGTGTATGGGAAGAAGTTGAAGTTGCTAGTTTGCATCCTCCCATGCAGAAGAGATAACCCAGTAGATCTTAGAGTGCAAGGAACAGAGAACTAGAAGAGCAACCTAGGATGAAGAGATCTCTTGGTGTAACCTGGAAAAAATTTTGTCAAATGGTCCATAACAAGAGAAGTTGTCAAGCTCTACTAGCCACCGGGAACTCCAAAGACCATTTGGTAACAAAATTTCAATTTCTTTTCGAAGTTAATTCCAATTTTCTTCTAAATTTGCACTCGTTGTTTACTTGTTAAATTTATTATTCTGAATAACCAATAACTACTACTATAGGGGGTAGACCTGCTGGAATAGGGGGCAGGGCTTCTGAGAGTGGTGCAATGGTTGCTAGAATAGGATTTACACCTAGAAGGAGAGGGAGACCTGCTGTTGGGGGTGTTTTAGCTGGTGGCAGGGCATTTGTACCAAGTGGGAGGAGAGGTAGACCTGCTGGGAGAGGTTTAAGTCAATGTGGTTCATCAAATGCGTGTGTTTTTCATTTTTCTATTTCCTAAATTTTCCAAATTTTAATACTTTTATAGCCTAAACCCTCAATGCATATGTCAATGCTATTAACGCTATTACCGTAGGTTGCTGATAGTGCAGTTGGCATAGGTGATGCAAGATGTGGAAGACAATCAAAATCCGGTTTTGGTGATTCATCTGGTGCAGGAACTTCAACACCACCATGAAACCTCTTCAGCATTGTAGCTTCGAAAGCATGCCTAATAGTTCATAAAATTTTTTGCTTATTTCGACAGTATTTTTGTGTGTTGGCTTAAACATAGTCAACAAGCAATGATTGTTTTTTAGCTAAAACATTAGCCATGCACTATAGTGAAGTTATTGTTGAATCACTGTTAGGCTTAGTCGATTATAGGCTCCTATCATGGCATGTTCAATGTTCAGACCATGAATTTGTTTTGGAAATAGTGATGTACAGTTTTGATAAACTGTTTATAGATGAATATATGATGAATATCAATATTTCATACAAATTTTCTTGCTGCATTCTTAAGTTAATAACTATTGCATGCATATATAACCTGCTGCTATAGCTTACAAAAATAGAAATAACACTATTAACAGTCATCTAACTGTCTGATAGTCGCCTCGCAGTTTACCAATAGCCGCCAAGCTGTTGGTCCCCTAATTTGGGAAAAATTTGATTTTGACCTTCCTTTTTTGTTTCTTTACTTTCTTTTTGAAATCCAGCCCCCACCTACATAAACCCTAATTGGCTCACTTCTCAAAGCACACCAGTTACCAATATAATCATTTCTTCTCCCTCTTGAAAACACGCTCGAGAATTCGAGAAGTCTTTTCCAATTTAAAGTTTTTAGGTATTTTATTGCTCTAAACCCCAAAAGGGTACGTCTTGAGAGCAATCCTCTTTTATCCCCCCTATTTTCTTATTTATTTTTGTTGCTTAGAATAAGCATGTTTAGGGTTTTATAAATTGTTTAACCCTCTTGTTTGTTTTACGAGATGGATAAGCGTGTCGAGGTAAGTCCGCTATCCTTTTCTTATTAGAATAATATTTAGGAATTTAACTTTCTTTGCGAATGCTTATAATCATACTTAGGAGCACATGATTAGAATCATTCTAGGAGGATTTATAATTAATTTGAAGTATGCTAGGAAATAGCATATAATAGGTGAGAATTACCATATTGCCCCTTTGAATGCTTGGATGGGCTAGAATAGCCTTGTTTGGCTTTGATTGTCTGACTTAGGCCGGAATATGCCGCGATAACCATGTTTAGGCTAGAAATGACATGAATTAATATAAATTATGCTAGAATAGCAATTGCCATGATAGAACTATCAAATCTATGTCGAAGTGCCATGATATTAGATTATGGCCTCGTATTATTTTTGAATATTGATGAACACTTAAGCATGTATGCTTAATAAGAGCTTAATTCATCATATTGCATTAATAGTGTCATTAAATTCCTTAGCTTAAGCATATTTGTAGTCTTTACATCTTTTGAATTAACTTTCTCTTAATTTCGGTTTTGATGTAGGTTTGGAAAGCTGATTAAATTGTCTACAAGATTGTACTTCACAAGTATGATCAAATTCGGGTTCTTAGTGGACCAAAAATGGGCTTGAAGTGAACCCATATGCAGTTTCAACCCAACCTGACGATGCCCCAATATTTTCATCATATCTCTTGATATACGTATCCAAATCGTCTGAATCAAGATGTTCTAGAAAGCTGACAGAAATATCTACAACTTTTATGAGGACATGTGATCAAAATTCTCAATAATTCGGTGCCGAAATTAGTGGTCAAAGTTGGCTCACCTAATTACCCTAATTGTCAACAAAATATTTGACAAATGTTCCTTTGTAATTTGACAAGTTTGACCCTAAATGTATCTATACATAGAGGTGCCTTATGACCCATTAGGGCATCTTAGCCTTGGCTGGGATCTCTTGTTGTTGTATTTTTCTCTCTTGTGTTTTAATGTTATTAATGAATTTCCTTTTTTCTTACAATTTGTTTTCTTTATTTTATAATGTCTTGCTAAATTCTCATTTGCTAAGGTGAAAGGGTGAAACCCTTTATATGAGAATAAGGATTTTCTAACCCTTTGATATGTGATTAATAATCATAATCTTTGTTAATTATTTTATATGATTTATATTTATTTTCTTAATCAATCTTGACACCACTCGTAAAGTGGAGGTCTTGATCCACTGTAGACAGTCATTGGCACATCAAATGCTTAGATCCTTTCTAGATGTCGTATGGTTCTTCCTTACCAACATTAATCTAGTTGGGAACCTTGATTTGTTGTAGACATATGGTGATTGGCACATTGGATGCTTGAACCTATTTACAATAAATGGTATAAGTATTGGTAACGAAACAAATGGAATTCATATAACTAAAATGGGCTATTTATCCTTATTTGATATATCAAGGGCTGATCCCCTAACCTTAGCTTTCATTATTATTGTTTTAATTCCTCTTACTTTTCTACTTTAATTATTCTTATTTATTGCTTATGAAATTGTTCTTTCATTTTCTATGGTAGGTTTTACCTCCTATTTCCATGGATGCTTTTACCACCTTTTGTTAATATTATCTTAATTATTTATATCATATTTGCTTACCTTATAGTTTGTAGCGCTAAAATTCCCTTCCTCATGGATCGACCCCGGTCTTACCGGGTTTATTACTTCAACACTCCTATGCTTGAGAGACAATCCTATTTTTGGATGTGTTAAGTTTTTGGCGCCGTTACTGGGGAAGGTAAAAATTGGCGTGCAAAATTGTAAGTATTTTCTTTTCTCATTCTTGATCTTAATTTTTTTCTTTGCCATGTGTTCATCTTTTATTCTCTTTTCTTTTCTCTTTCTTGCATGAAAATTTTGTCACGCACATCTAGTGGTAGACTTGTTAGAAAAACATCATCTTCCTTAGAAAATATGGCCGACAATCATGTGGAAAGGTTCACGGATGAAGGGGACAATCGTTCCCAACGAAATGATCAAAACCAACCAAGAACCCTCAAAGATTACATGAATCAGGTAAGGACTAGTTCACCATCTTGTGTAATTTCTCCTCTTGATTCAATCCATTTCAATTTCAAACCAAGTTTTTTTCGACTTCTACCCACCTTTCATGGCCTCGATGTGGAGAACCCGTATTCGCACTTAAAAATCTTTGAAGAGGTGTATAACTCCTATAGTGACCCAAATTGTAGCATAAACACCATTAGATTAAAACTTTTTTCTTTTTCTTTGAAAGATAAAGCTAGAACATGGCTTTAAAATTTGAGGTCGAATTCCATCAGTTCATGGGATGAGATGAAACAACAATTTTTTTAAAAAAATTTTCCTACTCATAGAACAAATTCTCTTAAAAGACAAATTTCCAATTTCACTCAAAAACAAGGGGAAACCCTTTACCAATGTTGGGATAGGTATAAGGAACTACTTAACACCTGTCCTCACCATGGTTTTGAAACTTGGAGTATAGTTGAACACTTCTATAAAGGGTTAACACCTCAAGATAGGCAACTAGTGGAGTTAATATGTAATGGAGAATTTGGAGATAAAGACCCTAAGGAAGCAATTGACTACCTAGATTCCTTGGCAGACAAGGCTCAAAATTGGGGCACTGTTGGCACCTATGAGGTACCAAGAAAGGCCCTAACCTCGACATCCAATACAGGCATTCGCAACCTTAGGGAAGACCATGACCTTCAAGCCAAATATGCATCCCTAGCTAGAAAAGTCGAGGCTTTAGAAGTGAAAAAGAGTAGTCAATTGAATTTTATTCAATAAATTGTCTGTCACATTTGTAATGATAATGACCATTCTACTGATGATTGCCCAACTTTGTCTGCCTTTAGGGAATGTCTTCATGAATAAGCCAATGCCTTGAACACTTTCAAAAGGCCAAATCAAAATCCATACTCATAAACGTACAATCCCGGTTGGAGAAATCATCCAAATTTTAGTTAGAAAAATGACAATCATGCACAATGTTTAGAAGTCCCTTTTCAAACACGAAAAAATTTTCAAAATTCTCATAATCATGCAAATGTTTCTCCTCCTAATAACGAATTTGAAGAGACATTGCATTCATTCATTACAAATCAAGAGACTTTCAATAGCCAAACTGCTCAAACATTAGCAAATTTGTCAAACACTCTTGCAAAATTTGCATCCACATTTAGTATCCAAGAAAAAGGAAAATTTCCTTCCCCAACATTGCAAAACCCCAAAGATCAATCTAACTCAAATGCAGGGAGTTTGAGTAACCATTATTTTGACCAAGCAAAATCAGTCATGACCCTTCGCAATGGTAAGGTTGTTGAAAAGCACATTCCTAACCCTTATGAGAAAGAAGAAGAATCGATCTCTAAAGGTCAGGAAAAGGATGCCAAACCAACACCTAGTGAAGAAAAAACCAAATCCTCATCTGTGCCTCAATTTCCTCAAGCATTAGCCACACAAAAGAAGCCAACTCACAATTATGAAATGTTTGAAATTTTCAAACAGGTAAAGGTCAACATTCCTTTGCTAGATGTGATCAAACAAGTACCTTCTTATACAAAATTTTTGAAAGACTTGTGCACTGTGAAAAGGAAATTGAATGTGAAAAAGAAAACCTTTCTAGGCGAGCAATTAACTACTATTCTTCAAAACAATAATACAGTGAAATATAAGGATCCAGGTCGTCCTATAATTTCATGTGTTATTGGAGACCATAAAATTGAACAAGCTTTACTTGAACTTGGTGCTAGTGTGAATTTGCTTCAATACTCGATTTTTCAGAAACTCAATCTAGGTGAGTTAAAATCGACTTCTGTGACTCTTTTGCTTGATGATAGATCAACTAAAGTACTAAGAGGAGTAGTAGAAGATGTGTTAGTTCAAGTTGATAAATTCATTTACCCAGTAGATTTTATCGTCTTTGATACACAACCAGTGGAAGTGTGTAATTCAGCTCCTGTCATTTTAGGGCGTCCATTTCTAGCTACCTCTAATGCTTTGATTAGTTGCAGGAATAGAGTCATGAAGCTATCCTTCAGAAACATGACATCGGAACTTAACGTTTTTAATATGTGCAAACAACCCATGAAGAAGAAGATTAAATTGAGGGGCCCAATATGATTGAAACTATTGTGGAAGACCATATCCAAAAAGGAAGTTCTTCTGACCCTTTGGAAATTTGTTTAGTCAATTCATTAGAATCAAGTATAGAACTAGAGCCTGATCTTTCTGATACATGTTCTTTACTGGATTGTGCACAGGTGATGGAAAAAGACTCAAAACCAAGATTCGAAGAATTGGGGCAAATGAATGAAAGTAAGGAAAGGAAGCTCCCAAGTTAGAACTGAAGCCCTTACCTAAAGGACTGAAATATGCATATCTTAGGGAGAATCAGACATATCCGATGGTAATTTCTTCATCCCTCACAAGCGAGCAACAAGGTAAGTTGATACACGTACTTAAAAGGCATAAAAATGTAATTCGATGGACTTTAAAAGACACAAAAGGCATTAACCCTTTGATTTGTACTTATAGAATACATTTAGAAGAAAATGCCAAAACATCCCAACAACCTCAAAGGAGATTAAATCCCCACATGAAAGAGGTCATTAAGGCTGAAGTTCTCAAACTACTTGATATGAAAATTATCTACCCTATTTCTCATAGTAAGTGGGTATGCCTTACACAAGTAGTTCCTAAGAAATCTGGCATTACAGTAGTAAAAAAATGAAAAGGGTGAATTATTGCCAACTCAAGTCTCATCTAGTTGGAGGATTTGCATTGATTATAGAAAATTAAATGCTATCACCAGAAAGACCATTTCCCCTTACCATTCCTTGACCAAATTCTTGAAAGAGTAGCAGGGCACCCCTACTACTGCTTTCTTGATGGATACTCATGCTATTATCGAATTCCCATTGCACTTGAAGATCAAGAAAAGACCACATTCATGTGCCCCGTCGGCACTTTTGCATTTAGGAGAATGCCTCTTGGACTTTGTAATGCCCCAGCCACTTTTTAAAGAGCATGTTAAGCATTTTTAGTGACATGGTTGAGCATTGTTTATAAGTTTTCATGGATGATTTAACTGTCTTTGCAAAATTCTTTTCAGAATTGTCTTGAAAACTTAGAAAAAGTGCTAAAAAGGTGTGTAGAAAAAGGTCTTATTTTGAATTGGGAAAAATGTCATTATATGGTCACTCTGGGAATCGTCTTACGTCATGTGGTATCTTCTAAAGGAATTGAAGTGGACAAAGCAAAAGTGGAATTAATTTCCCATTTGCCTCCACAAAAAACAGTTAAAAAGGTCTGTTCATCCTTAGGACATGTTGGATTTTATAGGAGGTTCATAAAAAATTTCAGTGCTATATCTAAACCTCTTTGTAACCTCTTAATAAAAGACACCTTTTTTGAATGGACTCAAGAATGTCAAAATGCCTTTGATAAGTTCATTGGACTTTTAACAACTGCTCCAACTATGCAATCTCCCGATTAGTCCTTGCCTTTGGAATTGATGTGTGATGCAAATGATTATGCCGTTGGTTCTGTCTTAGGACAAAGAAAAGAAGGTAAGCCTTATGTGATATACTATGCAAGTAGGACTTTAAATGATGCACAAATGAAATACACAACAACTGAAAAGGAACTACTTGCGGTAGTATTTGCATTGGACAAATTTTGATCTTATTTAATTGGTTCTCCAACGATTGTTTACACTGACCATGCAGCTGTGAGATATTTAATGTCTAAACAAGATGCAAAACCTATATTGATATGGTAGATCTTATTGCTTCAAGAATTAAGCATCACAATAAAGGATAAGAAAGGAGCCAAAAATGTCGTTGCAAATTATCTTTCAAGACTAACGACAGATACATTAATTGAAACTTCACCTATCAATGACTCTTTTCTTGATGAATTTTTATTCTCCGTTGCTGCTGTACCTTGGTTTGTTAACATTGTAAATTTCCTTGCAACAGGAGAAATGCCACCTCATTGGAATGCTCAAGACAAAAAGAAGTTTTTGACCGAGGTGAAAAATTTTTATTAGGATGACCCATATTTATTCAAATATTGTCCGGATCAAATAATTAGAAGATGTATACCCGACAATAAGGTAAGTAGTGTCATTAATTTTTGTCATTCTAAAGCATGTGGAGGACATTTTTCATCTAAAAAAAACAGCTGCTAAAATCTTACAGTGTGGATTTTATTGGCCCACCTTATTTAAAGATGCACATGCATTTTGTAAAACTTGTGAAAATTGTCAAAAATTGGGATCTATTTCAAAACAAAACATGTTGCCTTTGGATCCCATTCTTGTTGTTGAAATCTTTGACTGTTGGGGTATTGATTTTATGGGACCTTTTCCACCTTCATTTGGTTTTGTGTACATTTTTGTTACAGTAGACTACGTTTCAAAATGGGTCGAGGTAATTCCATGTCGAAACAATGATCACAAAACAGTTATCAAATTCTTGAAAGAGAATATCTTGTGTAGATTTGGAATTCCTCGAGCCATTATTAGTGATGGGGGTACACATTTTTGTAACAAACTATTTGAAACTTTAATGAAGAAATATGGAATAACCCATAAAAATTCTACACCTTATCACCCGCAAAAAAGTGGACAAGTTGAATTAGCTAATAGGGAGATAAAACAGATCTTAGAAAAAAGGGTTAACCCAAACTGTAAAGATTGGTCTTTAAGACTTAATGATGCACTTTGGGCTTACCGTGCTGCTTTCAAAACATCATTAGGAATGTCTCCTTATAGATTAGTTTATGGAAAACCTTGTCACTTGCCTGTAGAAATTGAGCATAAAGCTTATTAGGCCATCAAAATATTTAACACAAATTTGGATGATGCTTGCAAGTTACGTAAACTCTAACTGAGTGAACTTGAAGAAATGAGGAATGAGGCTAATGAAAATTCTAAAATCTACAAAGAAAAAATGAAGCTTTTTCATGACAAATTCATTGTTAGAAAATCTTTTGAACCTTCACAAAAAGTTCTTTTGTATGATTCAAGATTACACTTGTTTCCTAGTAAACTTCGGTCTCTTTGAACTGGACCTTTCATTGTTAAAAATGTTTTCCCTTATGGAGCAGTTGAAATTAAGAACCCAAAGAATAGTAATGTGTTCAAAGTTAATGGACAACGGTTATAACCATTCTTTGAAAATTTTGACCAAAATGAAGAGTCCATTGCTTTAATCGATCCTTTTTAAGGATTGATTTTTCCCAGTCAACTGGCGGATACGGTACTCCATGGCTTTTAAAGTCGGTTTTTCAGTTCCTTAAAAACTGTTGCTCACCTTGTATTCATTTTCTTTTCTTCTCTCTCATTTTTTTCACATGGATACCATTCTCTTAAATCTACACAAATATTTTCCCTCTCTTCCTCAAAATGATTTGCTTAAAATTTGCAAAGCTCGCACAGAATGATTAAGGATGTTGATGCACAAGGGCATTCCTGTTGATTTAAGATGGTTAATTGAAGCCAAGGTTCGATTTTCTTGTGAGTTTTCAGATAATCTTGTTTCTCACATGCCAAGTTTGGGAAAAAGCTCTTACGCCAAAAGCGAAGAGCGAAAAGGTTACAAGTTTGTGACAGATGTGCAAGATGGACTTGTAACTAGCGTTGCCGCTCCTTGGGATATTTGTCTAATAATTGAGAAGATAAACTACAGTTCATCAAGAATGGACTAAGTAGGGAGTCTTTGGATGATAGCCAAGTGACTCTTGAGACGCATTTTTTTGGACTTGTGCAGTGTGAAATTTTTAAATGGGTTAATATCACAAACTACCCCTATGTTTTAGCTTAATTACACCGAGAGTCATCGTTTGCAATTTTTGTCACAAGCTACCCCTAACTTTTGAAAAAAAATCACGGACCACCCTTCTGTTAAAGACTCCATTAGATGTTCGTAAATAAGAAAAATAGCAAGGTCAAAATAGTAAAATAACAGAAAAAGTCAACATATAAAGTGGGAGTCAACATACCTAAATGGGTTAATATCATAGACCACCCTTATGTTTTGCCTTAATCGCACTTAGAGTCAACGTTTGCAATATTTGTCATTGCCTACCCCTAACTTTTGAAAAAATAATTATAAAGCACCCTTCTGCAATATTTGTCACCGTGATTTTTGTTAAAAGTTAGGGGTGGCCTATGACAAAAATTACAAATGATAACTATGGGTGTAATTAAGACAAAATATAAGGGTAGTCTGTGATATTAACCCTTTTTCAAATTCTTTTGAAGTGTATTTTGGTAATTACAATAGTTTTGGATAGAAATCTGACATCATCTAACGGTCAAATTAACAGAAGGGTGGTTTGTGATTTTTTTCAAAAGTTAGGGGTAGCCTATGACAAAAATTGCAAACGATGACTCTGAATGTAATTAAGCTAAAACATAGGGGTGGTTTGTGATATTAACTCATTTTTAAATTGTGGACACAATTTCGAGATGAGCAGGAACGTTATAGTCTTGGGAATCTGACTCAAAACAACCCTGTTTGCCAGTTTATAAGAAAATTGAATTGGAAGCATATCCCCAACTTATAGAAGGTGTTTAAGCTGTTTCTGGGCATAAAACCAGAGGAAGATGTGAGCCACAGTCACCACTACCTGTACATATGCATGTGTGCTATCATTTTTGAATTTTCATACATTACAGTTGTCATTTTTTAATTTGTATCTTTTGTTTGACTTGTGCATTTATGGTGTTTTATTTCATCATCTTTTTTTTGAATTTCTATGCATTATTATCAAACTTTTTCAACAAACAACCAAGCTACCTATTTAGATGTCATCATTAGAATACCTTTTTGCACTCCATAAATATGACATCTCTTGTTCTCCTCTTCACACATAGTTAGAGAGTTGCATAGACATGGAGGGAGCTTCAAAACGTCGAATCCAAAAGATATGTGTATTCTGTGGATCTCGATCGGGTAACGTGAAGAGTTTGTAGTAGTAGCAAATTATTTTGGTAGGCTATTAGCCAAAAGAAAGATTCATGTGGTTTACAGGGGAGGTAGCCTCGGGTTAATGGGTTGTGTGGCAACAGCTGCACTTGTAGAAGGGAGTCAAGTTTTAGGTATTATTCGTAAAGCTTTGGCTGTAGAAAGCATCGTTGAAAAAACAGTTGGGAAGAAGTTACAGGTCTCCTATATGCATGAATGTATGACATATATGCTTATCAATTCATATGTCTTTATTGCTTTACCAGGTGGCTTTGGTACTCTCCAAGGAATTTTTCAAATTGTCTCTTGGGCTCAACTAAATCTCCATCAAAAATCCATAGGTTTGTTGAATGTTAAAAATTTCTTTGATCCTTTGATAAATTTTGTTGATGCAGCTATAGAACAGAATTTTATCCCTCATTCGGTGCGATAGATCCTTATTTCTACCACTTCTGCTACTGAGTTACTTGACAAATTACAAGCAGTCGAGTATGAACCTGACCTAGCTATAACTCGAATTAATTGGTCAGGGGGACAAAACAAAAAGTGCAAATTGGATTTGAATCTCCATTTGTAATGTTTCTTGTCTTTTATTTTAACATTTTATTTTAAGTGTCTTTTAGGTCGTCTCTCTTGAATAACAAAAGCTTCAGGTAATGACTCCTATACTTTATCTCTCCACATTTAAACATTGAGGATAATGTTTCCTTTGGTTGGGGTCGAAGGATAGTAGACATATGTGTGTCTTGAATTTTCTTTTTCTTGCAAAAAAAAAACGAGTTAGTAATTAGATTCAGAGTGTGGTGTAAGGAGTTCAAATCCTCTTGAGACGCATTATGGGTCAGGAATGGCAGAGTAAAGAGCGTCAATTTGAACTCTTAGAACACACTTTAACCAATTTGTCATATTGTTTTTGCATTTTTGAAGACTTGTTTTAACTAACTTGATATTCATTTCACTTTGAATTATTCAAATTTATAAACTCTCACAACCTTATCATTCAGTAAACTTTGTGCTTATGTACTCACATACCTTGATGCATGATTGTGGGTGGCGAAATGAAATGTTGTAATTTGAGCAATTACAACATTTCATTGCTCCTTAAGTTCTTTTGTTTTGCTTCGGATAACAACAAAAGGAAGAGGAAAGTTCAAAAAAAAGTAAAAAAAAAATAGAGAAAAAAAGAAAAGAGCAATTGTGGATAAGCTTGGTCTCGTAGCCTCCTTAATTCGAGCAATTAAGCCCGAGGGATGCCTTAACACCTAATACCCTAAGACCAACCGGTTTTGGAGCTATTGGCCCAAAGCTCGTTAAATGGATTAAGGAGAAAGCTTAATGGAATTGAACATTACACTATCTACAAGTTTCTAAGCAAAAATAAAGCATCGGCAACTCGAGTCATTAAGCTCGTAGAGTTGTCTTAACACCTAATGCCCTAAGGCCAACTGGTCTGGGAGTCATTACCTTAAGGCTCGCTACATGGGTTAAAGATGCATTCTTAAAAAAAAAAAAAAAGATAAAAAAAGAAGAAAAAAATTATAATGATGAATGAATGCCTCCTGCCTAAGGTTGTTAGCCTTAACAAATATTAGAACTGATATGGCTTATTTCTAATAAGCCCCATAGTCATGTGTTGACTAAGCACAAAAAGAAGGTTTGTCAATATCTTGACTGAAGGGTACATGAATCATTTAAAAAAAAATCGGTTGAGAGTTTGTTTATTTGGATAAAATCAAAGAGAGTGCAATAATGACCACCTTGGATGTAAAATTCTATAAACCACTTCTAAAAAATAACGCTTTAATTGCTAGGGACTAGCAATAAGCTGGCTAGGGGGTGTGATGAATACTTAAATATATATACTTAATAAGAGCTTAATTCATCATATTGCATTAATAGTGTCATTAAATTCATTAACTTAAGCATATTTGTAGTCTTTACATCTTTTGAATTAACTTTCTCTTAATTTCGATTTTGATGTTGGTTCGGTAAAATGAGCATAACCTTTTATTTATAGATTAGAATGGTACAAATCTTAATATTTTGGAAAGCTGATTAAATTATGTACAAGATTATATTTCACAAGCATCATCAAATTCGGGCTCTTAGTGGACCAAAAACGGGGTTGAAGTGAACCCATATGCAGTTTCGGCCTAGCCTGACCATGCCTCAGTATTTTAACCATATCTCTTGATATACGTATCCAAATCATATGAATCAAGATGTTTTAGAAAGCGGAGAAAAATATCTACAACTTTCATGCAGACATGTGATGAAAATTATCAATAATTCGGTGTTGAAATCGATGGTCAAAGTTGGTTCACCTAATTACCCCAATTGTCAACAAAATATTTGACAAATGTTCCTTTGTAATTTCACAAGTTTGCCACTATATGTATCTATAAATAGAGGTGCCTTGTGACCTATTAGGACATCTTGGCCTTGGTTGGGATCTCTTGTCATTGTATTTTTCTCTCTTGTGTTTTAATGTTATTAATGAATTTCCTTTTTCTTAGAATTTGTTTTATTTCTTTTATAATGTCTTGCTAAATTCTCTTTTGCTAAGGTGAAATGGTGAAACCCTTGATATGAGAATAAGGATTTTCTAACCCTTTGATATGTGTTTAATAATCATAATCTTTGTTAATTATTTTATATGATTTATATTTATTTTCTTAATCAATCTTGACACCACTCGTAAAGTGGAGGTCTTGATCCACTATAGACAATCCTTAGCACATCAAATGCTTGAATCCTTTCTAGCTGTCGTATGGTTCTTCCTTACCTACACGAATCTAGTTAGGAACATTGATTTGTTGTAGACATATGGTGATTGGCGCACTGGATGCTTGAACCCATTTACAAGAAGTAGTATAAATATTGGTAACGGAACAAATGTAATTCATATAACTAAAATGGGCTATTTATCCTTATTTAATATTATGAAGGGTGGATCCCCTGACCTTAGCTTTCATTATTATTGTGTTAATTCCTCTTACTTTTGTACTTTAATTATTCCTATTTATTATTTATGAAATTGTTCTTTCATTTGCTATGGTAGGTTTTACCTCTTATTTCCATGGATGGTTTTATCACCTTTTGTTAATATTATCTTAATTATTCATATCATATTTGCTTACCTTATAGATTGTAGCGCTAAAATTTCCTTCCTCGTGGATCGACCCCGGTCGTACCGGATTTATTACTTCGACACTCTTATACTTGGGAGACAATCCTATTTTCGGATGTGTCAAATATATCATGATAAGCAGTGTTGTTGTATAATGCCATGAAAGAAGCTTAATAGATGTTGAATAGACTCACATATGGTAGTGAGGAATTCATCATCTATTAGGTTTCGAGTTGATTATTGAATGTATGATTAACATGAATGTATGAAATATTTTATTTGAAGTATTTTAGTTTATTATTGAAGAACAAGCAATGTAATCCTCTTCCCATCCCCAATGTTTAACAAAAATGTAATCCATTATCCTCCCTTTTTCTTTGTACGAATATGCAACTATTATTAATTAAATAATTATTTCATATGCTCAATAAAGATGAAAATGAAAATGTGTGTAAAATGAAAAACTTAGGTTGACTGTATGTCAATATGAGGTATTTTTATTTGGTATACCCTAGTAGAGGCCGAATTTAGATCTCGACAGGCTTTATGACTCTTACCTAACTTCCTGAACCCATCTCTGAAGGGATGAGGGTAGTTTAGGTCCTAAAGCAAGGGATCAGATTGTCCCCATTCATTCCCAGTTAAATAATTGAGTGGTGACTCCATTTCTCCAACGTGCCCATGGCTCGTTTATGTTCTCTTAAGTCTCAAAAAAGGCTTTGAGACAGTGTCGTGGTCGCAAACGCTCTAGTGGGATGAAAGCCTCGTTCACAATGATCTTTCCTACAATTTTTTAGTTAGAAAAATGTGCTCCTAATAATACAAATTTTTTAGTCAGAAAAATATGCTCCTAACAATACAGATGCACTATTAATGTCACATAATTTTTTGTAAAAATCGAAAACAATTTCATCACCATGCATAGTTATTTTTTCAAATTTAGATGCAAGCATGTTTATCTTAGCTCTTTTTCAAAAAGCAGGTCCTTCATTTTTTGTTTCAAGATAATCCCAAGCTTCTTTAGCACTTGTACATGATAAAATCATGCTAAATTGATTAAGACTTACTGCATCGAAGATAGCATTCGTTGCTTTTGAATTCCAGTTTGCTAAGGCATACTCTTCTTGAGTCCGTGTTGATTGTGGTTTCTTTTTAGGTTCTCCAAATTCACCTATTTGGGTTAGATAAATCCAGCCATTAACAATACTTCCCCATACCCTTTCATCAATAAACTTGAGGAAATACATCATTCTAGCTTTCCAATACCCGTGGTTGTCTTCATCTAGCATGGGTGGATGGTTGATAGAGCTTTTATTTCTAAAAAAATCAATCTCCTCAAATAAAGAACTCAGGATCTACACAGATTCATTAGTGCTCCTCTGATACCAATTAAAGGTTTGAAGTAAATGAATCAGTCAAGATATGTAACACGGAAGCGAGTACAAATACTATAACAAAAAGTAAAAACTACACAACAATTTTACATTATTTGGTTCATCAAACATACATCCACGGGTAGTATAAATTGCAATCCACTATATAGTATGTTAGCTTACAAGACATATGAGACTTTTACAGTGATTTGTCTCTTACAAACTTGCTAACCGATTCTATGAAAGATTGTTCATCCATGAGACCTACGCTAGTGATCCATTTTACCATTTTGCACTCTCACAAACTGTTAAACTATCCTTAATAGAAAAACTGTTAATGACACATATGAATACCAAACAGATAAGAGCTTCATATGATCATAGTCAAACAAATAAAAAATCTAAGAGTTTCAACAAAGAAAATATGCAAAAAAATTAAAACGCTCAAGCTCTCAAAATCCCTGATGCATTTTTGACATTGTTCACCAAGTGTTGTGAACTTCTTTATACACATTCAAGAATTGCAGCTCAACTATAATTTGTTTGCTACACTTATCACATTATTTTGATAAGATAAGAAGGATTAGATAAATTCCTTAGAAGATAATCCTAGATAAATAAAAAGAGTAAGGACAAGTGATTATCTTAAACTAAACTTTTATCATAAGATGCCTAAAATAAAATAAAATAAAATAGAGCATCAATATGCTACATCATCAATACGCCACATAGGCACGAGAGCTAACAATATCTTTAATAAATGTAAACTGTAAGTTTGTAGTAGATGTATTTTAATAATTAAACATCTATACATATGTCATAGTTGTTATTATGAGCAATTAAAAATAAGTTTTTCTACTTTGATCAATAAATGATCAATTATTCATATTATAATCATATATGTTAAAAAGATTGCGTTTATTTTTAGCTATAGAATTTATTTTAATTACCTATTCTTTTTTATAAACACTAACAATTATTAAAAAAAATGTTTTATAAATATAAAAAATAATTTTTACAAAGAAGTAATTTAATTATTAGACATATATACATGTTTTATGGTTGTCATAGGTATGTGGAATTGAAAATAAATTTTTCTTCTTTGATCAATAAATGATAATTATTCATATTATACATGTACATAACAAATGCATTTTTTTTAGATTTTATTTTAGTTATTTATTTCTTTTACAAACACTGACAATTATTTAAAATATCTCAACAATTTAATGAAAATTATAACGAAAAAAAACTAAAAGTCTAACGAAAATATACTATCTAAATTTATATATTGTAATAACTATAATAAGTCAACCATGCATCATTTACAAAAAAAAGTCATTCACGCATTGTGGAAAATGAACTTAGAGGTTAAAATTCATAAAACTTATTGAAGATTTAAACTTTCCAAAAAGCAAGAATCTAGTCTTAGAATTTTAATTTTTTGATGAATTTGTATATTTAGCGACAACCCTATATGTAATTTATTATTAAAATAAAAAATTCATCATATGTATCGTTACATAATTATTTATTAATTTATTATTTAAGATTAAATTTATATTATATTGAATTGATATGAAATAATACTAAATTAATTAAACATATAATAACAATATATATTAGAAATACAAAATATTATTAGATAATAGTTAACCAGTTTTTATCGATTATTAAAGTTAACACAATAAGTACAACAACATAGAGTATTATTAACAAATGAAAACAATAAATTTGTCATAGTTGGAATTTAATATTGAGACATATGTACATAATTCATAATATTTCCATGTGTGAAGAATTGATAATAAGATTTTATACTTTGACTAATAAATTATTATAATTCATATATATCTAGCGAGTTCATATATTAATGTTTATAGATTTTATTTTAATTAATCAATAATAATTTAAAATAAATCAATAATTTACTGACACTACTTACTCAAACATTAAAAAAAAAAAAACAAATATCTAACGACGATATAAAATAGTAGGTCATAAATGAAATTACAAAACACGATAACTAGATATAGTCAACCATTATAATATATATACATATGCACCTACAAATATTTATTTTCACACACATCCTTTTAAATACATCTGATTGATTAAATTTTTACATGTTACTTTTAATAAAGTAAGTCACTTTCATAACTAAAAAATTAAGCATTATATTCATTTGACAATTTTTAAGCATCATTGGCAAGAAAATTTTACAGAACTTTACGTGGCAAAACTTTCCGATCGCAATATAAGACCTGTTGCAATGGAAATTTTGCTGTAAAAGATTATGTTAAAAGATCTATATATAATGTTTTGACAATCGTAAAAAGAGATATATTGCGACGAAAAGCTTCGTCGTGAAAGGTTTTGTAAAATTTTCTTGCCAAGTTCGTGTGTATAATCTTTTCCAATATATCGCAAAAGATCATTTATTTAAACAAAAAGTTTCACGACAAAAGGTTTTATACAATTGTATCTGCAAATTTGTTTAGAAAATTGCATAACCTTTTGAAAGGAATATTTCGTTGCAATATATGATCTTTTGCAACTAGATTTTTGTCAAAAAATATTATCTAAAAATTTTTGCCATAGTCTTTTGCAATGAAACATTCGCCGTGAAATTGCATCAAACAATTATGTTTAGAAAATTCCTTAACATTTTGAAGCAAAACATTTTGTTGCAATAGAGCACCTTTGGCGATGAAAATTTTGTTGCAACATATTGTATAAAATTTTTTTGTCATAATCTTTTGTGACAAAACTTTTTGTCGCAAAGGGGCTCATATTGGGACGAAAATATTTGTTGTAGAAGATTTTATACAACTCATTTACAAAATTGTGTAACCTTTTGTAGTAAAAGTTCATCACTAATAAAAAAAGTTTCATCGTGAGCATAATGGAGTCCAACTTTGAGAAATAGGTCTTTCACCAATAATGTGAATCCACCCGTCTGACATAACTCCCAGACTCATCCAAAACCATGTCTAATCCATCAAAACCCCCACACAGATCTTCTACATTGAAACATTCACTGCGAAATTACATTAACAACAATGTTTAGAAAATTGCTTAACCTTTTGCGCCAAAACATTTCATTGCAATAGAGCACCTTTGGCGGCAAAAATTCGTTGCAAAATGTTGCATAAATTTTTTTTTTCATAATCTTCTGTGAGAAAACTTTTTGTCGCAAAAGTGCTCATATTACGACGAAAATATTCGCTGCAAAAGATTTTGTACAACTCATTTACAAAATTGTGCAACCTTTCACAGTAAAAGGTCATCACTAATAAAAAAAGTTTCATTGAGAGCATAATGGTGTCCAATTTTGAGAAATAGGCTTTTCACCAATAATGTGAATCCACCTATCTCTCATAACTCCCACACTCATCCAAAACCATGTCCAATCCATCAAAACCTCACACAAATTAATCTTCATGCAATGTTAGCAATGCTAATCATCCATAATAATAATTAATCATCACAACAAAAAACTACTGACAAAAAATTTAATAAAACAACCTTCTAATTTCCACACTAATTTATCAACACACATCATTATCTAATTAGTCATTTTAAATCACACAAATAAGTAAAACATCCTAACATAAAGATGGAGCAAAACATGGCAGCCCATATTCGTGCTTCAAATCCTATCACTGATCACTAATTCAACAAGTAAACTTCATATTTCTTCAAGTAATCAAGAGAAGCATCATTTCTACGTGTCGTTTCTAACATCTAAATAATAACATGCTAACAACTCTAAACAATTACGGATAGCCCCTAATCCAAGGATATTATGATAATTAAATAATGAAATTCATATCCAGTAAATATGAGAAAATTAACCCTACACCAACATGACATTTCTACCATTTGAATCATAAAATAAGCATATCAACATACCTAACTAATGATAACAACTTCATATTGATTGCCAGGCATAATTACGGCAATCTTAACATAGCAAATTCCAACAAAAATGAACATGCAATTAACCATTTAAGCATAAATGGTCCACTACCCACATGTTAATAAATTCGAAATTAATTTATAATTCAAAAAAAATGATCAAAATACAGCAATAAATAATATGGAAAGTTGTAGCAATGCATTCATTGGCCTTATGCTTGCTAAACCTTCAAGATCAGAACTCTAATCTTCAAGATCAGAACTCTAATCTTCCAAAACCCTTTACAAAATCCCCACAAAAACTCTCCAAGAACTTATTTCCAAGTGTTTGTTAGGTGTTTAAATGTGTTTCCAGACTATTTATGCGAGAAAAGTTTAGATAAAAATGGTATAATTCTTCCAAACTTCAATCAGAAGTCCATGAAAAATTATGAAGCCTAAACTATATACTAGATAGCTACAGATGCGTGTAGCCACAAACACACGTGTGTGTAATACAGACGTGAGTTTGATGCTACCAACGTGCATGTCTACCTATAGGCGCGAATGTTTAGCGGATTTTAGGCTACAAAATAATCCAAAATTTCGAATTTCACTCCGACTGGCTTCAATTTGGACTTTTATTGTGTCTTTAATGTCTTTCTTGATTAAAGTTCCATTTCATTTGGTATTTCAATCCCTGTCATTAGGCTTTAAAACCATAATCAAAATTCTGATGCTTACAATGAATAGTATGCATTTATAATGTCTTTCTTGATTAGAGTTCCATTTCATTTGGTATTTCAGTCCTTGTCATTAGGCTTTAAAACCATAATCAAAATTCTAATGCTTACAATGAATAGTATGCATTTACTTCTATTGAAAGGGTTTATAATTCATTAGTTGTCTATTATAGGTTTGGTTGTATGAGGGCAAAGAGGACAACATATTGGTACAGGAGCTTAGTGCAAGCCATGGGGATTCAGAATGGTGAACATGTGCAATAGGTTGCATTTGAATATGCTTTTTTACATGAGGATGAGTCTGTTAAGCAGCCGAAGAAGCCAGGGTTGAGCCTTAGCATGACTCGAGGGTTCTGATTTCTGTGACATCCAAAGCTTAGAAGAATGTCCAACCCTCGCTACGACTTGTCCATCATTCTCACCACATGCCCATTTTTTTCCTCCATCAGGGCATGCCGCATCTTTTTCATTTGTCCATACTACTACTCCACCAGCTCAGTCCATAGTCTCCATACATGCACACTACTACTCCTCCTACACCATTTGTATTTTACCCACATGTCCATAGTGATCTGTACATGCATGGTGTAGTCCATCCTGTACATTATCACATCTATTTTACACTATAAAAAATGCATTTGGTTATGAATACTGACATCTTAAGGATGAGATGAGAGCACTACAAGCAAAGAACAAATAGTTGGAGTAGAATATCAAGCTATTAGAGAACAACAAGGAGATGTGGTAGAAAATGAGACTCCTTTGTCAAGCTGCCCAACCATAACCTAAATTTCATTAACTAAAAATGTTGTAGTATCATCATCAACTATAGATGTCGAATGCACAATAAGAGGCACCCATCTGAATTTGTTTGCTTGATGCTCATCACTTTAATGACCAAATTTGCTTCATTCACCATAAATTTGATCTCGATTCTGCATCTTGTCCTTCAGATGGAAGAGGAGTTATGGATTGCGTTAGAGCAAGAAAGGTCAATGGCACATCCTGATTCAAATCATTCACAACCTCTGTGCGACCATCATTAGAGTTATGTAAACTCTGAAACAAACCTTTATTTACATTATGACAACCAATATTATAGTTATGTAATCCATCATTCAAGCCATCATTTAAGCCCTAACAGTAAATAGCACAATCATCATTGTCATCATCATCTTCATCATCACCATCCACATCATCACCATCACTCTTAAGATTGCCTAAGCTCTCAAATTCTCTAAAGCTATCAAGATGATGAACTAACCTCAATGGCAATAATTGGTTCAAGCCTACATCTCTTAAAACACCAATTGGGTCATACTCTACATGCCCATCAGACTGTTGAAAGTCAAGGCCCACTTTTTCATTAACTTGTGCTTGTGCACAAATAGGAGTGGACACACTTAATTGGTTGCTTCCACTTGTTTAGCGAAACAAAGACCGATGAGAAGAATTCTTTCTCTTCGTTAACAAATGAGATTATGACCTTATTCTTTCCCTGTCCCTATCTTCAACTATAACAATTAGTGGTGTGTATGACTGCTAGTCCTTTAAACTATGTTGTATGAAAAAACAAATATCTTTGTTAGTCTCAATAGGAGTTGGCAATGGTAGAGGACCCTTAGAAGAGAATTGAACAACGAAATTTATCTTTTCAAACAAACATCTTTGTCATTCTCAATCAGAGTTGGCAGTGGTGAAGGACCCTTATAAGAGAATTGAATAGCTAAACTTTTTTTTTTTAAACTGATATCCTAACCCATTTTTGTACTTATACATTTAACCAACTCATTGTAAGCAATAAACCTATGAATTATCAATGACTTATATCTCCCATTCATGTTCATATAACCACCATTCTATTGCATCTTCCAAGACCCATAATACAATATCAAAATGCACAAAGTTTCCATCCTACATGTTAAAGACAATAACAAAATGCAAAAAGTTCACAAAAAATTTGCATAGAATCTCAAAAACAATGATTATGTCGTTCTACTCGATGAAGCTTAACAAACATTGTTGAGAAATCTCTCACACAACGACACTTGATAAAGCTTGACTCTAGACTTATTAGGCTCGATGCATGTTGTAGAATGTCAACCAAATGAATCTGTCATAACAATACATTCAATGAATCTCGACATTAGACAAATCAAGCTGAACACATGTTGTCGAGCGTTGACCAAATGCATCGACATAAGATACATTATCACAAGTCAATGTTAGACAAAGTAGCTCGATGCTCGACAACATGTGTCGAGCATTGTCAAACTACCTCATCCAATAGAAATTGACATTGGGTACTCTGTGTCAAACACCATACTTAGCACTCTACACTGTGAATAGAATGTTGACTCGTCTCCTTAGGAAAAATCCCAATTTTTCACTATAAATTCCAATTGTTTCCAACTAAATGCTAAGAACAATTTTCCTAAGCTTAGTTCACTTTTTTCTAAGCTAATACTGTGTTTTCAGGCAACAAATATGTGAACAACATATCCTCTGTTTAAATAGAATACAAGGTCTCTTGGGCTCTACACATGGAGTAATTTAATGAGAGTTACATAGATAAGTAAAAAAAAAATTATTAGCTCCTATCTTTCTAGAGACATATGGAAAAAATGTATGAACTAAATCAAGAAAAATAAATTTAGAGAGAGATATCTTACCTTTTGATGCTTAAATCTTGAGGATTAGTGGATACAAATGATAAAGACAGTGGATTTTGCAGTAGTTTGAGCAAAATAGAGATGTGTGGAAGAGTTTTGCGCAAGGTAGGAGAAGAAATGAAGGAGAAGAGCAAAAATAACATGGATTGTTGCCTTATTTAATGAAAAAGGTGTAGAGACTGGATTTTTTAGGCTCAATGATGAAGTGAAGATGAATGTCGAGTAATGAAAATGATCGAAATGCCCTTGGAAGCAAAAGGAAGAAAGTGAGAAGAAACTGACCAAAAGTTTCAAAACTAACATATGAATTTGGAAAATCACATAAATTAATCCAAGAAGAATCTGATGATGAATCATATATCTTTACAAAGCTACAGATGTATTGTTTTCATAGAATTTTATAGATCACAAATCGGAGTTAAACTTGAAGAGTTATGCGTGATTGAACCGACAAAGGTTGAAGGAGGATGGCATTGAAAAAATGCCAAAGAAGGGGAATTGGTGGGCTACTACCTGTCGATGGTTGTAGGATAGCAGGCCGGCTATCCTACCACTAGCCAATGGTCTACCTATAGTCGTCCGACTATCCCATTACCATCTGGAGGTCCTCCCTTAACTGGTCGGTGGTTTTCCCTTTAATTTTGGTAAATTTTGATTGTAACCTTCCTTTTCTTGTTTCTTTGCTCCCTTTTTCAACTCAACCCTTTGACTATATAAACCCCCCAGCTCACTTTTCATCACCTATTAAAATCCTCGCTTCTCCCTCTCGAAGACACACTTGAGAATTCAAGGAGTCTTTTTAAGTTTAAAGTTTTTTAGGCCTTTTATTGCTCTAAACCTGTAAAAGGTACGTCTTAAAAACAGTTCTCTCTTCTCCCTTTATTTTTCTTCTTTATTTTCTTGCTTAGAATTAAGCATGTTTTAGGATTTAATTTTTATGTTTAGAAGAATGTTTAGGATTTTATGACTTGTTTAATTCTGATTTGTTTTACAGTGTAGAAATGTGTGTCTAGGTAAGTCACTTTTCCCTCCTTTATTAGAAACGTGTTTAAGAGTTTATTTTCTTTGTAAATGCTTAGAATCATGCTTAGGAGCACATGTTTAGAATTATACTTAAGAGCACATGATTAGAGTCTTGCTAGGAAGACTTATGATTTTTTAAGTACGTTAGGAAATAGCATAGAATAGACAAGAATTTTTTTGATTGATTGAAATGCCATATTGATTGCTTAAATTGGGCCAGAATAGCCATGTTTGATATTGATTGATTGTATTAGGTTAGAAATGCCATATTTAGACTAAAAATACCATGATTCACTATGATTACTATAAATAGGCTAGAATTGCAATGCTTAGGTAGAATTACCATGATAATAAATATCAAAATCAGGTAGAAGGGTCGTGATTCTAAATTATGGCTTTGTATTGAATTTTAATTGATTGATTGATTTTATTTTAAATATACCATGTTTAAAAATATAATTGTATGATGCCATGAAGTGATGGTGGACTCATATTGATGGTGAGGGACCATTACTAATAATAACAATTGAATGTAGAAATATGCATCTACAGGCTACATAAGTATTGAGTAGACTCACATGTGGTCGTGAGAAATTCACTATTTATCGAGTCTTAACTTGAATGTCTATGTTGAACTTATAATATGCTTAAATATGCAATAAATGTTACGAACAAATGAATAATATTTGAAGTGTTTAGAAGTAAATTTACTTTATTACTAAAGAACAATGTAATCCTATCCCTTATCACCCATGTTTGAAAGGAATTGTAACTCTATTCTCCTCCCTTTTTCTTTGTATAAATATACAATTGTCATTAGTTGAATATACCTCACATGTCTTAAAGAAGATAAAATTGAAAATGTGGGCACAAAATGAACCACTTAAATGGATTGTATAACAATGTAAGTTATTTTTATTTGGTATACTCTGGTAGCAGTTGGATTTGGATCCCAGTGAGGCGAATGGCTCGTACCTAACTTCCTAAACCCATCTTAGAAAGGATAAGGTTAGTTTAGTCCTAAAGTGAGGGTTTAGATTACCCCCATTCATTCCCAATTGAATAATTCGGTGGCGAATCCATTCTCTAGACGTACCCATGGCTCGTTTGCATTTTCTTATGCCTCAAAAGAGGCTTTGACATAGTACCACGGTTGCAAATGCTCTGGCAGGATGGAAGCCTTTCTTCACGGTGGCTACTTCACTGGAGATAAGATAAGTTGATTTCATTTGGGATACCAAATTCTAGTACCTTACTTTGTTATTTTGAGTCCTTGCATCACTACACATTACATACAATGAAAATTTCTTAAAGTAGTCATGTGGCATTGGCATGACAAGTCTTTGGCTCCATTCGACCTTTAGATAACGAGGCTTTCATCTCGCCAGAGCATTTGCGACCACGACACTGTGTCAAAGCCTCTTTCGAGACTTCAGGGAACATAAACGAGCCGTAGGCATTTTCAAAGAAATGAAGTCACCGCCCAATTGTTCAATTGGGAATGAATGGGTGCAATCCGATCCATTGCTTCAGGATCTAAACTACCCTCATCTCTGAAGAGATGGGTTTGGGAAGTTAGGTTCGAGCATTTGCCTTGCCCGGATCAAAATTTGACTTCCACTAAGGTATACTAAATAACAATAACTCATGTCACTATATATTCTGCCTAAGTTGTTCATTTGATGCACACATTGTTCATTTTATCTTGTTTAAGCATGTGAGTTATATTCAACTAATACAATTGTCTATTCATACAAAGAAAGAGAGAGGAGAATTGAATTATATTTTCTTTCAAACATGGGGGATAGGGGAGAGGATTACATTGCTCTTCAACGATAAAACTCTATAAAATATTCCATACATTTATCCATGATAAATCACATATTCGAACATTAAATATAAATAATCAATTTGAGACTCAATAGATAATGAATTTCTCACCACCATATGTGAGTCTATTCAATGTCTATCAAGCCTCTACAAGTATATTCATACATTTGAGTATTCATTCTAAGTAATGGTCCCTCACCATCAATGTGAGTCCGCCATCACTTCATAGCATCATCCAATTCTATTTCTAAACATGGTATATTCATAGTATATTCATACATTCATAAATTGATTAAACAAAGCCATAATCCAGAATCATGGCATTTTGACCTAGGTTTGATAATTCTCTCATGGTAATTCTACCTATTGCTATTCTAGCATAATTCATATTAATTTATAGTGAATCATGGAATTTCTAGCCTAAACATGGCATTTCTAGCCTAATTCAATAAATCAAAATCAAACAAGGCTATTCTAGCTCAATCCAAGCACTCAAGGGGCAAATAAGGTAATTCAAACCTATTTTATGCTATTTTCTAACATACTTCAAAGCAATCATAATTTCTCCTAGTAGCATTTTATTCATGTGCTCTTAAGCATGATTCTAAGCATTTGCAAAGAAAATAAATTCCTAATATGATTTTAAATAAAAAAAGGAAAGTGGACTTACCTCGACACGTTTTTCCACCTTGTAAAACAATAAAGGATTAAATAATTATATGAAATCCTAGATATGCTTCCAAGAATTAAAATAAATCCTAAACATGCTTACTCTTTGCTTAAATAAACCAAATTATGCTTATTCTAAAGCAAGAAAAATAAAGAAAAAATTAAACGAGAGAAGAGAGAACTGTTCTTAGGATGTACCCTTTCCAGGTTTAGAGCAATATTAAACGCCCGAAAAACTTTAGACTAGAAAAGACTCCAGTGTGTCTTTAAAAGTAGCCATAGCTCAAAATCGGTTAAGATTTAAAAAAAAAATGAGCAACCTTGCTCTGATACCACTTGTTGACCCAGGTATGGCAACCCAAGAGGGGGGGTGAATTGAGTTTTTATTTATCAAAACGGATTTAGAAAACTTTTCTTTGAAGATCAAAATTATTTAACTCTTTCTTTGAGAATAAAGGTGAAGAAGATGAAATTAGAATTTATCAAATATGCAATCAAAAGAATAATAATAATGAACAATCACAAGTGCAAGTAAATGTAAAGAGTATAGGGATAGAGAGAGTGCAAACTCGATGTACGTGGTTCGGCAAAACTTGCCTACGTCCACGGGCTCCTAGCTCCACGAGCTAAGCTTTCCACTAAGTTGTAGAATTCTTTACAACTTGCTTGATGAACAATCTTACCAAGACTTTTTCTTCCAACTCTTAATAACACCACACCAAGAGTTCTTCTTGATGAACAACTTCACCAAGGCAACTTCCTTCAACTCTTGATAGCACCATACCAAGAGTTCTTCTTGATGAACAACCTCACCAAGGCAACTTCCTTCAACTCTTGATAACACCACACCAAGAGTTCTTCTTGATGAACAACCTCACCAAGGCAACTTCCTTCAACTCTTGATAACACCACACCAAGAGTTCTTCTTGATGAACAACCTCACCAAGGCAACTTCCTTCAACTCTTGATAACACCACACCAAGAGTTCTTCTTGATGAACAACCTCACCAAGGCAACTTCCTTCAACCCTTGATAACACCACACCAAGAGTTCTTCTTGATGAACAACCTCACCAAGGTAACTTTCTTCAACTCTTGATAACACACAACAAGAGTTCTCTCAAGGATAACTATTATCCTTTACGAGAGTATCTCACTCTCACCACAATACATGAACAAAGATAATTTTTACAACAAAAGTATAACTCTCTTCAAAGAGTAGATAAAGAATATAAAAGATTTCTAGACTTGATATTTCTCTTGTTTCTTTGCTTAATAGATACTTCTCTTGCTCTATTTTGAATGCATGGGAGAAGGGCTCCTTTTATAGGCAAATGGGATGAACTTAATCAAGTGAAGACACCAACTCCAAATTTTCTGCCCACCATAAAAACCGTAATCTTTTCTTCCATTTTTGTCAATGTTTCGTTTGAAATTTGAAAATCTAAAAAACATAAAAGATTTTCACATTTGAATAAGATTTCCAACGCATCAAGAATCAAGTCATTTGGATATCTGTAGCTCAAGATATGGCCAAAACACCATTCGGTGCTCATGTGACTTGATTTTTCTTTCTTGTGTCAGTCCACCAAATTGAATGATAATTCCGTCAGCCTTCCGTTTGAAATTTGAATTTCTTCAAAACATAAAAGATCTGCATATTTGAATAAGATTTCCAAAACATTAAGAATCAAAGCATTTGGATATCTCTGTCTTAAGATATGGCCAAAATACCATTTGGTGCTCATGTGAGTTGATTTTTCTTCTTTGTGTCAGTCTACCGAATTGTATGTCAATTATGTCAGCCTTCCATTTGAATTTTGAATTTCTTCAAAACATATGAAATGTGCCTCATTAAGTCCTCTTTCCAATGCCATAAGAATCAAGTCATTTTGATTTTTCTAGCTCAAGATATGTCCAAAGGAGTATTCAGTGCTCATGTCAGCTGCTTCCATTTGTCTTTCAACTTGCATGATGATTTGGACAACCTTACACTTGAAATTTGAATTTCTTTAAAACATATGAAATGTTATAAATTGAGTAAGCTTTCCAAAAGCTCAGGAATCACATTATTTGGATATTTGTAGAGATATATATAACCAATTGATTGAACATTACTCATGTGTCACATTCCTTGAGTCAATCCTTGTTCTTAAACTTTGGTGCCTTTAACATGTAGTCTTCTCCTTAGCTTCAACACTTCATTTTAATAAGCCTCTTCTTGATTTTAAAATTATTTCAATGATCTTACTCTTGCACATAAATAAACATGTTAGTAAATCTCAATTAATCAATGTGTATTGTTATCTTCAAAATTATCATGTAGCCTTAGGGCTAACACCCATTTGTCCGAGTCCGACTGGGGCCCCAGACCTAACGGGCCAAATGCCCAACCCTAGTAGTGGTGGCTCAGATCGGCTACTGAACTATTGGGAGTTCACTGCCATGTCGCTAATTAAATATCTTGCAGCTTCTGGTGTTTTATTAACTAGTGCTCCACCACTAGCAGCATCATTCATACTCCTATCCATTGGTAGGAGACCTTCATAGAAATATTGAATAAGGAGTTGATCACTAATTTGGGGGTGTGGACAGCTAGCACATAACCTTTTAAATCTCTCCCAATATTCGTAAAGTGATTCTCCATTGTGTTGCCAAATGCCACAAATGTCTTTTCTAATGTTTGTAGCTTTTGAGGTGGGAAAGTATTTATCCAAAAAAAGTTTACTTATCTCATTCCAAGTGGTGATGGCACCCGGTAGTAGATAGCATAGCCATTCTTTCACCGAATCTACTAATGAGAATAGGAAGCTCTCAATTTTATTTGCTCCTCAGAAACACTGGTTGGCTTCATACTTAAGCATACCACATGAAATTCTTCGAGGTGTTTGTTAGGATCCTCTCCTGCAAAACCATGAAACATAGGCAAGAGATGAATTAGTCGAGATTTAAATTCAAAATATGCCTCAAGGTTAGGATTTATGCATAGCGGTTATTGATCAATAATTGGAGCCACTAACTCCTTAAGAGTCTGATTATTTTGCACCACCATTACTTCTGATTTAGATTTTGATTGAACTGTAGGAAGATGGAAGGGAAGTATATCGTGCAAGGTCAAACTCCAGAGGAGTTGAAATTGATAGACTTTGCCTTAAATTCGAGGATTCGAGAAACTCCTTAATCCATTTAAGTCATTGCTTCGCTTCTCTGTTGGACATGAAAGCATAAACACAAACAAACAAAAACAAAAATTAGGAATCAATAGTAACAACAAAATAACAAATCGATTAGAAAATCAATCCCCAGCAACGGTGCCAAAAACTTGATGCGCTTGAAACTAGCAAGTATACTAGTCGCACAAGTAATAAAGTGATAAGTAAGATATCATTTCTATGAGGATTGGTTCTATTTAAATTTGTTTTTAGATAGTAATAATAAACTAAATGGGGGGTTTTGTTGAATAATTAATTAAATGAAATACGAATACAAATGAAGAATAACACAATACAAAGTTAAATGAAGTGAGAAGTAATTAATGAGAGAAACTTGGCTAAGGGATCATTCTCTACTACAAGATATGAATTTGCGAATTAACCATATAATTGTCATCCAATTACAACATTGAAATTATCAACCATAAATAACAACAAGCTCTGTTAACCCAATCTTTCCTTACTTTATCGTTAAATAAAACAAGCTCTTTAATTAATCTCTATCCATTAAACAACCTGGAACAAGCTCTCTAAATTTAATTCAATGGAAGCATTACGATAAGAAAGATAGGTTGATCTTATCAATAAACACACAAGTTTGAATTATTTAACTTAGGTTATATTTTCCAATTGCAATCTCTGATCACAATTTTGCTACTAAGGATTAGAAATTCAAGACAATTGCAGATCAAGATTTCTACTATAGCAATAGACAACAACCAGATTCTATTTACTTGGCCACCCAAATAAAATCAGCAAGCACTCATAAGCATTGAATATGGGAAAATATAAGCAACTTCAATTAGAGAATCGGATAACAATTTCTTGAACAATCAACTCACAAAAACCATATCCAGGGCTTTGAAATCACCTTTAACCAAATCAGATTTAGTTACGCATGTTCAAACACATCATAAATATAATACAACATAAAGACATTCTAGAAAATGAAAAGGAAAGAAAACACTTCGCAAATCTCTTGAAAATCTCCTCCGTAGATGAATCTCCTTAGGATTGTAGTTCTTCCTCTTTCCAAGCCCCTCTTTCTCCTTCAAGAACTCCAAGAGATGAGAGAAATCAAGAGAGACAGAACCAACTCGTTCTCCCCCTTCTTGTTACGAAAATAAAACCCTAAAATATGTTTATATACCCTGCTATAGTGCCCCGAATAATAACGTGCTATAGTGCTTTATAAAATTACAATTCTACACTACTTACACCATTTTGATCATAACTTCTAGTACACTGAAAGGATTCATGAACCATAAATTTCTCTAGAAAATAGACTTCTAGAGCTTTCCAATGGTATATAGCACATCATCTGGTTCATTGTATATCTATGCAATTAAATCCGAGAAATTGGTTGACTAGTAGAGGTGAAAATGAAGGGTTTTACTACAATTTAGTGCGAGCTCCTCCAAAACTCCTATAAACATCAAAACCACACAAAAACATAGAAGTACAAAGGAATATAGCAAAGAAACATGGATGAATTGATATGAAAATAATATATAAATAGACACTTATCACCCTTCTTGGGCTTAAAGTCTCCTTCATCTTCTTTGGATACATAGCCCAACCTTCTTCTAAAGGTTTAACCTTTGAAATCTAGAAAGGATGGCAAACCACTTCTATTCTTCCCAAGCCCAGTTCTTGACAAGTATCCTTGTTTCTTTATTATTCCAGCAATGGTATGGAAGCCTCTCATGTAAGGTATCTCTCCAACCTTAACACTTAGGGCAGCAGGTGCAATCGTTGGAGCTGGATGAATGGTCACAATCTCCCTATCCATATTGAATTAGATCTTGTGATATAAAGTGGAAGGGACTCCACCAAATGGATGGAACCATGCTTGTACTAACAAAGTAGCAAAGGTGACTAGAGTGTCAAGAATCGTAAACTCTATCATTACTTCAATAGGCCCAGTCTTCACCAATGCCTTGAACATCCCAATGGCACTCCTCTTTGAGTCATTATAAGCCCTGATCACCATCTCACAAGGTTCATGTTCATCTTCACTGACCCTATACTTGTGCAATATCTTCGTAGTCATAATTTGATGGCAGATCTATCATCTACCATAATACAAGGAGACGTCTGCCCACCAATCTCTGTAGTGATGAACAATAGCTTGTTGTGATTCTTTCCTTCAAAATGTAAATGATCATTAGTGAAAGTGATCACACCCTTCTTATTCATCCCATTTGGTTCTTTTCCAATCATGGCATTCAACAACTCATTTGGAGTGGCAGCTATTGATATCTTCACCTTTGCCAACGCCTTTGCCATGACTTATCTATGCTTTTATGATGAGATCAACAAGCCCCAAATGCAAGCATTCGCTTAAGTTTTCTTCAACTGCTTGATCACTTGATCCTCTTATTCTTTGGCTTCTTCTTAGACAATTTCCCTGCAACAATTTTATCTTTCTCGATGAATTTCTCGTTCTTCTTCTCATGGTAAAATCTACCACTCCTTGTCACTCTTTATACATTCTCACTCTCACCCTTAAGTGTTTCTCCCTTAACTCTCACTTCCTCTTACTATTCAGTATTGCTAAAGTTAACCCAAAAGTTTAGGGAGGTCTTAACTTTAGAGATGTCATTCCATATCCCATAACTCTCACTTTTTTACACCTTCTAGGTAAGCTCTCCCTTCTTTAAGGATCTCAAGTCTCTTCCCTTTCCTAGCTTCATTTCCTTTCTTTAACTTGAGTCTTCTCGATGGTAGGCCTCTTCTAGCCATCCACTTCTTGGTAAAGGCACTCGGTGATGTAAACTTCTTCTTGGCAGAGGTTCTTTCTTCTTCTTCCACCTCAACTTCTTCTTCATCTATTCTTGCTCCTCCTTATGGTTATTAAGGCACACAAATTTGGGTTCCAGGCTTCGTTTAGTGCCCTTCACTATAATGTTGGTCCATGCACCTTTCTTGATAAAAATCTAGGCTACCAAAGGAATGGCTCATCTTCTACCCCTTCAATGATCTCTTTGGGCTTTTCTTAGGCTCTTTGAGCTTAGGCTTCTTCTTCGTGGCTACGTTTCTAGTAGACCCTTCTTGTAGCTCAAGCTTAGACTTCTCCCTTCTTTTAGCTCTCTCGATCTTGCTAGATCTCCTCTCTTCAAAAGAATTCATAACTTGCTCCTCAGTCAAGCACGACCCAATCATGTTAGTCGTTGGATAAGGTACTCGATTATAGTTAGGTAGTGGATTACTTATTGTTCTAGGCTCTTGCATCTATGGATCAGGAATCTGGCCCTTGTCGATCAAATCTTGGATCTCATGGTGGAGGTAAGTGCAATCGTTGGTCTTGTTACTGGCCACTTGGTGAAATTCACACTTCCCGTGATGCCTTCAATTCCTTGGTAACGGATTTGGAAGCTCTTTCGACAGTAATGGCTGTAAGATCCCTTCGGTTCTCAATCTTGCAAAGATCTTTGACAATCGTCTTCCCATACGACTGAATTTCCTTTATTGGGCTACTGCTTTCACCTTTACATTCTTTGTGCTAGATCACCAGCTTGGTGGTAGTGCCCCTGATTTCTTCTAGGGTAATGGTTGTTGCTTTTTTTCTATCTAGACTCAAAATCTTCCATTTGGATACCCAAATCATACAAGTCTTCAAATGTTTTGATCAGAAAGCTCGCAAGTCTATCACTGATGAGGGCATGGGCTTTATTGATCACCATATGGAGCTAGTCCTTCTCCGCAAGCCTCGTGGTCATCTTGGTAGCTTTGGCCATCCAACGGACTAGGTAATCCAAGAAAGTCTCATTGGTCATTTGGCAAGTAGTTTTCAAATCCCTCAAGGTTAACCTCAATTAGGTATTATGGTGGTACTATTGTAGACACTAAATTTTTAGGTTTGATGAATGAATGAAGATGAATGTCCAACAAAGAAAATGACCAAAATGCCCTTGAGGGCCAAAAATAGAAAGGTGAGAAGAAGTTGGTGAATGGCATTGAAAACTGACATATGAATTTGAAAAATCACAGAAATTATTTTAGAAGGAATCTGATGATGACTCATATACTGTTGCAAAGCTACATATGTCTAGTTTGTGTAGAAATTTATGGATTGCAAATCGGAGTTGAACTTGAGAAGTTATGCATGATCAAAGGAATGAAGGTCTGAAAAGACTGCATCGAAAGATGACAAAAAAGGAAATGGCTGAAGAGATATTGATCGACTGGCCATCAAATAGTCGCCTGAATATCCAAGTCAGTCGTCTAACCATCTGATAGCTGATTGGCTATTGGCCAATGGCCAACCGTCTGTTAGATGGTAGCTCAGCCATCTGGAGATGGCCGCCCAGCCATTGTTGGCTTATTTTCGAAATTTAGCTTGACAAGCTTCCTTTTTCATCTTTACCCTTTTCATATATAAACCACCATTCACTCACTTTGCAAGACACACTAATTGTTGAAAACAATCATCTTTCTCCCTCTTGAAGAAATGCTCAAGAATTCGAGAAGTCTTTTCCAGTATAAATATTTTTTCAGGCGTTTTTATTGCTCCAAACTTGGAAAAGGTACGTCTTGAAAGTAGAATTCGCTGCTCCCTCCCATTTTCTCTTTTATTATTATTATTTTTTTTTTTTTGCTTAGAAAAAGCATGTTTAGGGTTTCATTTTATGCTTAGGAGCATGTCTAGGGTTATTATGAATTGTGCTAACCCAATTTGTTTTGCAAGATAGATAAGTGTGTTGAGGTAAGTCCGTAATCCTTCATTTTTTAGAATCATGCTTAAGAATTTATTTTTTCTGCGAATGCTTAAAATCATGACTACGAGAACATGTTTAGAATCATGCTTAAGAGTACATAACTAGAATCATGATAGAAAAATTTATTTGCTTTGACGAATGCTAGGAAATATAATAAAATAAGTAAGAATTACCGTTTAGCCCTTGAATGTCTTGGTTGAGCTAGAACAGCTATGATTGATTTAATTGTTTGAATTAGGCTAGAATATGCCATGAATGACATGTTAGGCTAGAAATGCCACGATAATTGATATGAATTAGGCTAGAATATATCATGAATGACATGTTAGGCTAGAAATGCCATGATAATTGATATGAATTATACTAGAATAGCTATAGGTTAGAATTACAATGATAGAATTTATCAAAATCTAGTCTAGAATGCCATGATATTAGATTATGGCTTTGTATGAATGTATGGATATTTGTATGTTCAGAAGTGTATTTGTATGGCACCATGAAGTGATGATAGACTCACATTGATGGTGAGGGACTATTACTTAGAATGGATGTTCAATGTATGGAATACTTTATTTCTTGAATAACAATGGTTGTAATCCTCTCCCCTTCCCCCATGTGTGAAAGGAAATGTAATCTATTCTCCTCCCTCTTTCTTTGTATGAATATACAATCGTCATTGATTGAATAATAACCTCGCATGGCTAAAGAAGATAAAATGAATAATATGTGCATAAAATGAACAATCTAAGTGGACTAAGTAACAAAACAAGTAATTCCTATTTGGTATTTCTCAAGTGGAGGTCAAATTCATATTCAAGCGAGTCGAAAAGCTTGTACGTAACTTCCCGAACCCATCTTTGAAGGGATGAGGCTCGTTTATGTTAGCCTTAAGGCTACATGATAATTTTGATGATAACAATACACATTGATTAATTGAGGTATTACTATTTGTTTATTTATGTGCAAGAATAAGATCATTGAAATAATTGTAAAATCAAGAAGAGGCTAATTAAAATGAAGTGTTGAATCTAAGGAGAAGACTACATATTAAAGGCACCAAAGTTTAAGAACAAGGTTTGACTCAAGGAATGTGACACATGAGCAATGTTCAATCAATTGGTCATATAGTTCTCTATAAATGTACAAATGACATGATTCTTGAGCTTTCGGAAAGCTTGCTCAATTTATAACATTTTATATGTTTTAAAAAAATTCAAATTTCAAGTGCAAGGTGATGAACACTTAAATATGTATGTTTAATAAGAGCTTAGTTCATCATATTGCATTAATAGTGTCATTGAATTCCTCAACTTAAGCATATTTGTAGTCTTCGCATTTTTGGAATTAACTTCCTGTTAATTTTGGTTTTATTACAGGTTCGGTAAAATGGGCATAACTCTCTATTTATAGATCAGAATGGTGCAAATCTTAATTTTTTGGAAAGCTGATTAAATTATCTACAAGATTGTATTTCAGAAGCATCATCAAATTCGGACTCTTAGTGGACCAAAAATAGGCTTGAAGTGAACCCATTTGCAGTTTCGGCCCAGCCTGACCATGCCTTAGTATTTTGACCATATCTCTCAGAATACATATTCAAATCATATGAATCAAGATGTTCTAATCATATTGCATTAATAGTGTCATTGAATTCCTCAACTTAAGCATATTTGTAGTCTTCGCATCTTTGGAATTAACTTCCTGTTAATTTTGGTTTTATTACAGGTTCGGTAAAATGGGCATAACTCTCTATTTATAGATCAGAATGGTTCAAATCTTAATTTTTTGGAAAGCTGATTAAATTATCTACAAGATTGTATTTCAGAAGCATCATCAAATTCGGACTCTTAGTGGACCAAAAATGGGCTTGAAGTGAACCCATTTGCAGTTTCAGCCCAGCCTGACCATGCCTTAGTATTTTGACCATATCTCTCAGAATACGTATCCAAATCATATGAATCAAGATGTTCTAGAAATCTAAGAGAAATATCTACGACTTTCATGAAGACATGTGATTAAAATTCTCAAAAATTCAATGTCAAAATTGGTGGTCAAATTCAGTTCACCTAATTACCCCAATTGTCAAAGTTGGTGCATCTAATATTTGACAATTATTCCTTTGTAATTTGACAAGTTTGCCCCTGAATGCATCTATAAATAGAGGTGCCTTATGACCCATTGAGACATCTTGGCCTTTGCTGGGATCTTGTATTGTGTTTCTCTCTTTTGTTTTAATGTTATTAATGAATTTCCTTTTTCTTGTAATTTGTTTCCTTTCTTTTATAATGTCTTTCTAATTTCTCTCTTGCTAAGGTGAAAGGGTGAAACCCTTGATATGAGAGTAAGGATTCTCTAACCCTTAATATGTGCTTAATAATCATAATCTTATGTTGTTTATATGATTTATATTTATTTTCTTAATCAATCTTGACACCACTCGTAAAGTGAAGGTCTTGATCCATTGTAGACAATCCTTGGCACATCAAATGCTTGGATCCTTTCTAGATGTCGTATGGTTCTTCTTACCGACACGAATCTAGTTAGGAACCTTGATTTGTTGTAGACATATGGTGATTGGCACATTGGATGCTTGAACCCATTTACAAGAAGTGGTATAAATATTGGTAACGAAGCAAATATAATTCATATAACTAAAACGGGTTGTTTACCCTTATTTGAAATATCAAGGGCGGATCCCCTAACCTTAGCCCTCATTATTATTGTGTGAATTTCTCTTGTGTTATTCTCATTTATTGTTTAAGAACTTCTTCTTTACTTATATTTGTTGATATTATCTTGCCATCTCTTTGAATCATCCACATCGTATTTGCTTACTTATAGTTTGTAGCGCTAAAATCTCCTTCCTCGTGGATCGATCCCGGTCTCACCGGGTTTATTGCTTCGACACTCCTATACTTGGGAGACAATCCTTTTTCGGATGTGTCACAAGGTTGTCCAAATCATCATGCAAACTAAAAGACAAATAGAAGCAGCTGACATGAGCACCGAATACTATTTTGGACATATCTTAAGCTAAAGATATTCAAATGACTTGATTCTTATGGCATTGGAAAGATGATTTAATGAAGCACATTTCATATTTTGTTAAGATATTCAAATTTTAAATAAAAGGTCGACATAATTGACATGCAAGACGGTGGACTGACACAAGGAATAAAAATCAACTAACATGAGCACCGAATGGTCTTTTGTCGATATCTTGAGCTAGAGATATCCAAATAACTTGATTTCTTATTTTTTTGAAATTTTATTCAAATATCCAGATTTTTATGTTTTGAAGAAATTCAAATTTCAAACGAAAAGCTGACAGAATCATCATTCAAATCAGTGGACTGACACAAGGAAGAAAAATCAACTCACATGAGCACCAAATGGTCCTTTTGTCCATATCTTGAGATAGAGATATCCAAATGACTTGATTCTTGATGCGTTTGAAAGCTTATTCAATTATACAGATCTTTCATGTTTTGTAAATTTTCAAATTTCAAATGAAACATTGACAAAAAACTCTTGTTGTGGTGTTATCAACGGTTGAAGGAAAAGTCTTGGTGAGGTTGTTCAGCAAGCAAGTTGTAAAGAATTTTACAACATAGTGGAAAGCCTAGCTTGAGGAGGAGCTGGGAGCCCGAGGACGTAGGCAAGGTTTGTCAAACCATGTAAATTGAGTTTGCACTCTCGCTATCCCTATCCTCTTTATATTTACTTGCAGTTGTGATTGTTTATTATTGTTATTCTATTGATTGCATCTTTGACAACTTCTAATTTCATCTTCTTCACCTTTATTCTCAAAGAAAGAGTTAACTAATTTTGATCTTTCAAGAAAAGTTTTACAAATCCATTTTTAAAAATAAAAACCCAATTCAACCCCCCCCCAATTGGGTTTTCATACTTGGGTCAACAAGTGGTATCAGAGCAAGGTTGCTCATTTTTTAAAATCTTAACCGATTTTGAGTTGTGATAACTTTTAATCCAACTTCATATGTTGAGAAGCTTTCTATCTCTAGACCTCTATTTTTTAATGGAAGTGATTACTTTTATTGCAAAACTAGAATGAGTATTTTCTTGCAATCTTTTGATTATGATTCACGGTCTATTGTTTTCGAAGGATCTTTTGTTCCTAACAAAATTGAAAATGGAAAGAGCATGCTTAAAGAATCTAAAGAGTTTAGTGAAGATGATAAAAGGAAATTGAGTTTGAATGCTAAAGCTATGAATGTGTTATATTGTGCTATAGATAGAAATGAGTTTAATAGAATGTCTACTTGTTCTACGGCACAAGAAATATGGCATACACTTGAAGTAACTCATGAAGGAAGTAGTCAAGTTAAAGAATCTAAAATTAGTATGCTAGTTCATAGTTATAAGCTTTTTAAGATGAAACCGGATGAATTAATTTCTGAAATGTTTACTAGATTTATGGATATTGTCAATGGTTTGAAATCTCATGGTAAATCTTATTCTAATGTTGAAATGGTGAGAAAGATTCTTAGGTGTCTACCAAAATCTTGGGAGCCAAAGGTGACGGCAATTCAAGAGGCAAAGGACCTCACCAAACTATCATTAGAAGAACTTGTGGGTTCTCTCATGACTCATGAAATGACCTTGAAGGAGAATGAAGAACATTTAAAGAAAAAGAAATATATAGCTTTCAAATCTTCAACAAAAGAAGAAGATGACTCCGATGACGAAAGAGATGATGAAGATCTTGCATTCATCATAAGGAAGCTAAAAGGATGATTAGCAGAAACCAAGGATGCAAGAAGAATGCTAGAAGGGAGTACAAAGGGCAAAGCTCAAAGTAAGATAAGAAAAATGATCGAATCATTTGCTATGAGTGCAAGAAATCGGGACATGTAAAAATGGATTGTCCTTACTTCAAGAGTCAAGACAAGAAATCCAAAGCAATGAAAGCCACAAATTGGGATGATAGTGAGAGTAGCTCCATTGAAGAAGAAGATTGCAAACTAGCAAATATGTGCTTCATGGCTTTAAAAGAAGATGAGGTAAGTATTCTAAACTATGATCCAAAGCTTTCATACGACAAATCACTTGAAGCATTCCAAAATTTACATGTGCAAGTTGATAAACGAAATTCAAAAATCAATGCTTTCAAGAAGTCAAAAATCATGTTATCTCAATTAGAAGAGTTGGTGGAAACAAATGAAGCTTTCGAAAATGAAAATGAAATTTTAAAGCAAAAAGATTTTGAAAATTTGGAAAATCAAATACATTTATTAAAAACTGAAAATGACATTTTAAAACAAAAGAATTTTGATAAATTGGAGAAAGAAAATGTTATTTCGAAAAAGGAAAATAATGACTCGAGAAATATTGTTGATAGTTTTACAAAAAGCACAAAAAAATTTGAATTCTACGTTACAAAACTAAACGTGTGTTTTTAATAAAAGAGGGCTAAGATATAAAACTCATAAAAATCAAAAGTATTTTAAAAACTATTTTGTTCATGCATCTTCTAGGAATAATCCTAATCATTCATGTACTTATTGTAGAAGAAAATGACAGAAAGTGCATTTTTGCTATATTAAGAGAAATCCTAATTTGAATTAAATATGGGTTCCAAAAAGTACCATAACTAACCCCCAAGGACCCAAGAACATTTGGGTACCAAAAAGTCGCTCTTTGAATGTTGATTGTAGAAACAAAAGAGTGGTAAACACAAGTGGTACTTAGATAGTGGATGCTCAAGGCATATGACCAAAGATGCCTCCAAGTTCTCAAGATTAATCATGAAGAAATGAGGATATGTGACTTTCGGTGATAATGACAAAGGAAGGGTAATCAGACATGGTGATATTGGTAACCCTTCTTCAACTATTATTGAAAATAATTTGCTTGTTAATGGTTTAAAACATGATTTGATTAGCATTAGTCAATTGTGTGATTAAGGATGTTAGTAACAATAAGACATTATTTATTGGTAGTAGATGTGGTAATATTTATACAATTGATATTTTTGTTAATGATCATGACATAGAAGATTAGGTCATGCTAGCATGGACAAAATTTCAAAAAATTTCTAAAAATTATTTAGTTAATGGTCTTCCAAAAATAAAATTTGAAAAGGATAAGATTTGTGATGCTTGTCAATTTGGAAAACAAGTGAGAACGTCTTTTAAACAAAAGAAATTTATTTCAACAAATAAACCTCTACAATTACTTCACTTGGATTTATTTGGACCATCAAGAGCTCAAAGCCTTGGTGGAAAGTATTATGTTTTTGTTATTGTGGATGACTATTCAAGATTCACTTGGGTGTTATTCTTGAAAACTAAAAATGAGGCCACACAAGCTTTTTCAAAATTTGCAAAAAGAGTCCAAAATCGAAAAGGGTATTCTATTATGTCCATTAGGAGTTATCATGGTGGTGAAGTAGACAATATTGCATTTGAAAATCTTTGTGATGAAAATGGTTTTGAACATAATTTTTTCGCACCTAGAACTCCACAACAAAATGGTGTTGTTGAGAGAAAAAATAGGACTATCCAAGAAATGGCTAGGACTATGTTACTTGAAAATTATTTGCTAAAATATTTTTGGGCCGAAGCTGTTAATACCGCATGCTTTATAATCAATATGAGTCCATATTAGAGCATTAATAAAGAAAACTCCTTATGAACTTTGGAAAGGGAGAAAACCCAACATTAGATTTCTTAAAGTTTTTGGATGTAAATGTTTTATTTTAAACACACCTTGAAAAATTTGGTGCAAAAGCCGATGTTGGAATTTTTGTTAGCTATTCCAACCATAGTAAAGCATATAGAGTTTTTAACAAAAAGACTCTTGCTATTGAAGAATCTATGCATGTTGAATTTGATAAAACTAATGTGATTTCTTCAAAGAATTTAGATGATGATATTGTTGAGGTAGAAAGGCAAATCAAGGAATCAAGGCTTGATGAAGAGAGCCAAGATGAATTACAACTTCAACAAGAAAAGCTTGAGGAAGTAAATGATTCTTCCCAAGAATTACCAAAGGAATAGAGGTACGCAAAAGCTCACCCTAAAGTTCTCATTGTTGATGAAGCATCACAAGGTATGAGAACTAGATCTTCTTTTAGGAACTTTTGTAATCATTTTGCATTTGTCTCTCAATTTGAACCAAAATCTTTTAAAGAAGCTGAAAATGACGAAAGTTGGATTTTGGCTTTGTAAGAAAAGTTGAACCAATTTGAGAGAAATCAAGTTTGGGAATTAGTCCTTAGACCCAAATATAACTAAACTCCTTAGTCAAGATAGGTTTTGCACTATTAGAAGAGAATTATGCATGTTGGATATGTCTTAATTTTTCTTTTATATGATAATCTTTGAATTATAGCATATGTTAAGGGGGAGAATATATTTAGGGGGAGTAGTTAATTTGATTACATCTTTTTGATGATAACAAAAGGGGGCAAAATGGTTGGATTGATTATATTCATAACAACTGTCATCTTTTCACTGATTCTTGATTTTATTTTCATTCTTGATTTTAGATATTATTTTAAAGTAATCAACGGTTTGTCACCATCAAAAAGAGGGAGATTGTCAGCCCTAAGGCTACATGATATTTTTGATGATAACAATACACATTGATTCATTGAGGTATTACTAATATGTTTATTTATGTGCAATAATAAGATCATTGAAATAATTGTAAAATCAAGAAGAAGCTTATTAAAATGAAGTGTTGAAGCTAAGGAGAGGACTACATGTTAAAGGCCCCGAAGTTTAAGAACAAGGTTTGACTCAAGGAATGTGACACATAAGCAATGTTCAATCAATCGGTCATATATTTCTTTATAAATGTCCAAATGACATGATTCATAAGCCTTTGGAAAGCTTGCTCAATTTATAAAATTTTATGTTTTTTAAAGAAATTCAAATTTTAAGTGCAAAGTTGTCCAAATCATCATGCAATCTAAAAGACAAATAGAAGCAGCTGACATGAGCATCAAATACTATTTTGGACATATCTTGAGCTAGAGATATTCAAATGACTTGATTTTTGCAATTGAAAAGATGATTTAATGAAGCACATTTCATATTTTTTTAAGAATTTCAAATTTCAAATGGAAGGCTGACATAATTGACATGCAAGGCAGTGGATTGACACAAGGAATAAAAATCAACTGACATGAGCACCAAATGGTCTTTTGTCTATATCTTGGGCTAGAGATATCCAAATAACTTGATTTTTAATTTTTTAGAAAGCTTATTCAAATATCCAGATCTTTTATGGTTTGAAGAAATTTAAATTTCAAATAAAAGGCTGACAGAATCATCATTCAAGTCGGTGGATTAACACAAGGAATAAAAATCAACTCGCATGAGCACCGAATGGTCTTTTGTTCATATCTCTAGATAGAGATATCCAAATGACTTGATTCTTGATGCGTTGCAAAGCTTATTCAATTATGTAGATCTTTTATGTTTGTAGATTTTCAAATTTCAAACAGTAACATTAACAAAAATGGTAGACAAGGTTACGGTTTTTATAGTGGGCAGAAAATTTGGAGTTGGTGTCTTCACTTGATTAAGTTCATCTCATTTGCCTATAAAAGAAGCCCTTCTCCCATGCATTCAACAACAATCCATCAAGCCACAAATAGGAGAAATATCAAGTTTAGAGAGCTTTTATATTCTTTATCTACTCTTTTAGGAGAGTTGAATTTTACTATAAATAATTATCTTTATTCTTATATTGTGGTGAGAGTGAGATATTCTTGTAAAGGATAATAGTTATCCTTGAGAGAACTCTTGTTGTGGTGTTGTCAAGGGTTGAAGGAAGAAGCCTTGGTGAGGTTGTTCATCAAAAAGAACTCTTGGTGTGGTGTTATCAAGGGTTGAAGAAAAAATTCTTGGTGGGGTTGTTCATCAAGCAAGTTGTAAAGAACTCTTGGTGTGGTGTTATCAAGGGTTGAAGGAAGAAGCCTTGGTGAGGTTATTCATCAAGAAGAACTCTTGATGTGATGTTATCAAGGGTTGAAGGAAGAAGCCTTGGTGAGGTTGTTCATCAAGAAGAACTCTTGGTGTGGTGTTATCAAGGGTTGAAGAAAAAATGTCTTGGTGAGGTTGTTCATCAAGTAAGTTTTAAAGAACTCTTGGTGCGGTGTTATAAAGGGTTGAAGGAAGAAGCCTAGGTGAGGTTGTTCATCAAGAAGAACTCTTAGTGTGGTGTTATCATGGGTTGAAGGATGAATTTTGGTGAGGTTGTTCATCAAGAAGAACTCTTGGTGTGGTGTTATCAATGGTTGAAGAAAAAAGTCTTGGTGAGGTTGTTCATTGAGCAAGTTGTAAAGAATTTTACAACACAGTGAAAAGCCTAGCTTGAGGAGGAGCTGGGAGCCTGTGGACGTAGGCAAGGTTTGCTGAATCATGTAAATTGAGTTTGCACTCTCTCTATCCCTATCCTCTTTTTATTTACTTGCGCTTGTGATTGTTCATTATTGTTATTCTATTGATTGCATCTTTGACAACTTCTAATTTAATCTTCTTCACCTTTATTCTCAAAGAAAGAGTGAACTAATTTTGATCTTTTAAGAAAAGTTTTACAAATCCGTTTTTAAAAATAAAAACCCAATTCACCCCCCCCCCCCCCCCCTCTTGGGTTGCCATACCTCGGTCAACAGTTTAGGCCCTGAAGCGAGGGATCGTACTGCTTACATTCATTCTCAATTGAATAATTGAGTGGAGACTCTATTCTCCAAACTCGAATGGGGCTTTAACATAGTGTTTCCATAAGCACTTTTGTGGGATGAAAGCCCTGTTCACAACTGCTATACAAACTGTTCAGAAAGCTCCTCCCAATCTTCTCAAACTCTTTTGCGAAGATCATGGTACCATACTACCACATGATCTTCTAGGGATAGCATGAAGTACTTCAAGATATACTTGTTTAACAAAGGAGTGGTGACCATGACAGCAGCATACTGTCTCGAGTGAGTTTTTGGGTTGCCCTCTCTATTGAACTTGGGCAACTCTAGCATGCGAAACTTCGGTGGCAAATCACTATCTCAAGTAAGCAAGATGTCGTTTAGGTCTTCGACCCCTTTCAATCCTTTTTACTTCAAGAAGGATTGGATCTTCTCCATGTCTTTGGCCAACCACCTAACTGATTCTAGTTCATCTTGGTTGGTTGGCCCTTTCCCTGTATCTCTTCCTTTGCTAGTCTCACTATCACCATCAACTTCAAGCGGCAGTTGGTTTATGCAGTTGGGCCCATTTTAGAATGCTTCAATAAGGTGGGCTATTTGTTATTGGAGTGTAGTCATGTCAGCTCTCAATTGGACCATCTCTTGGTTGTTGTTCACTACAAGAAAAATGAGAATAGATGACTGACACTTTATGACAAAAATCATTATATCATAAAAGGATGATGGAGTCGTGATAGAATTATGATCTATCAGACACTTAATGATGTAATTGTGATAAATTTTTTGTCTATCAAGAATCGATGATAGACTAGTGATAGAAATTAACTCTATCAAAAACTTTATGATAAATTTTCTTATTGACCGTGTTTGACTAAATTTTGAATTAATATTTTATTTAAAAAATCAATAAATATCTTTAAAAAATCTAGAGTGAATTACTTTCACTACAAAATTTTTTTTAAATATTTGACACGTGAGTTTTAATTTATTTGAGAGTTTTTTAAAAGTCAGTTAAATATAATACTGTCTAAAAAATCAACCGATTCAACCCGTGTTTTTCACTTATTTGACACCATTGTAATAAAACTTAATTACATATTTACCATTTTATATAAATAGCCAAATAAATCTCTTTTCCTCCTTTCTATTTCATTATTCCCTCTTCCATCTATTTTACCCTAGCTGTGCGCTTCTCCATCGGTCCCTCATCGATTTGGTGGAAATCAGTCATCCAGTCGCTCATCAATTTGTTTGCTCTCACTGTTACTCAATCCAATTCACTCCCCAGGTCATTCCCCTAATCCCTTGCTCTATCATCGAATCCGACCGCTAATATCAATGGGTAAGTTAGTTTTCTCACACATCAACTATCTCCATCAGTTATATTAGTTTCTCTCCTTCGCTCTCTGCTCTAGCCACTGTTTATCGTCTCTCTCTTCCTCTATCTGTTTTCTTACCTATGTTTCTTATGCATCTCCCTTATAGGACGTTCAAAAATAGAGAGATGATGCAATTTGAAAGAGAGAAGTGAGCTGACGAGCTATAGTTTAGTTTGATTCAAATCGAGAGCAGCAAAGACCTTTGAGTGAGTAAAATAATTTATTAATTTGATTGCTAAAATATAATTTCTCTTGGTCAAGCTAAATTTGGGGATGACCTGCATGCCCTTTTATATTTGATAGATCTAAATCTTTCTTTGAAATTATTAAGTATAATTTGGGGAGAGTTCCACATTTCTTTATGTAAATTTCATTTGTTTGTTCATGAACACTTATATACATAGGCATGTTGGAGATGTAAAAATGAATTTACATATTTGTAGATGGTGTGATTGATGTGGATTCCAATTGGATTTTTTTTATTTGGATAATGTTATATTCATGGGGAAGAAGAGGGAAACATTTGTGCTTTGTCGATGAGAGAGAAATTATATAAAGTGTTGAAGATTTTTGAATGAACATATGACGTTTATGTGAATGGGTATGTGTGCATGTATGGGTTGACAGGAGAAGAAATAAAAATTTATGATTGATGTAAATGTCTTTGTTTGCTTTTTAGCAGAGACATCTGCAAAGAAGAACGTTGAAGATGTTATGCTACTGGACATGAATGGGAGGATCTTGAAGCTGAACTTGAGGTGATTTTCCTTTCTTTTTTATTTTTAATTTTTTTAACAGAATATTCTCTTGTAAATATATCTTACTTGTAAAATGGGTTTTTATTAATTTTTGGTTTACACTAGATTAGATTTATTTATGGGTAAGCTAGTCAATAGTGATATAACTAATAAAGTAAAGGCTTTTGCTTTGCTTTATTGGTTCCAACAAATGATTCACATGTTCATGAAATATAGAATTACTTTTCCCAGTTAAAAGTATTTTTTTTCTAAGTTTATCTGTTTTCTTTAAATTCTAATTACAGTCTTTGTCTGTTGTCATAACCAGCCAGCATTTTTGGTATTTTGATTTAACGCTTTTGGTAGTTAAGAGATAATATGATTTTTGGTAGTCTGTTTGCACTAGGAATGGATATTCTTGAGATAAACCACCCTATTGGATCTTTTGGCACATTGCAAACCAATTAAATTTTGGAAACTTATTAGTTATATTTATGACCACAAAAATAAATTGATTAGTACCCAAAAATCAATGTGAGTATTTATATATTATGAGACTATTTACCATATATAAAATTTTGACCAAATTATATAATTTGTCTCATATTCTATTCAAGCCCACTTAGTTAATTAGTTCCTTTTTCACCACTAAAATTAACCCAATATAGTTTTCTATTATAAGGATAGTTTTTTTTTCCATGAACATCAATTCTTATTCTTTATAATTATACTATTTATAAATAGTCAAACAAATCATTTTTCTGCCTTCATCTTTGCTATTTTTAACAATACATGACACCCACATTGATGCAACTGTTGTCCAATACGGCGTTTGTCCTTGGCCTTGAGACGCCACATTGCTGATTAGGACTTCACTAATATTAATCCATTGATGTAATATTGTAAGCATATATGTGTCTTGGATCATCACCAAACGCTTGCTTAATTCTTTATATATGACTATTTAAGCTATAGCTTTCCGTTTGTTACATCCTTATTGGTGCATTAGTGGTCCACTTTTCTTGTACTATATAATAGGATTAGTTAAACTAGTACTTTGAATTTACTTTAAAGATACCTACGTACCCATAAACTAGATTCCACTATTAATTATTTAATCAATTAGGCTTATTATTTGTTTATTTATTTATTGTTTTTGTTTTTGGTGTTGTTGCCAATCGGATCACCTATATATTTACTTTAGGGTCTTTGTTATCCACCCCAACCCCAATGTTGAGAAAACATGCGCTGAACAGACTGGATGGCACCATTTTGGAGGAATTCGTTGCTGTAAGATCAATTAACTTGTGAAAATAGCTTATATTGCAGACATAAATGCATATATAATGTCTGCATGCATGATCATTCAAGCACACATTATAATATCGGTGGTTTGATTTGACTAGTTTTAATTTGAACTCTGTTTTGCACTCATCAAATGTGTTTATTGGTTGATGTGAGAATTTCAGGAGAACCACACATTGAGATCTGCTCTGCTAAGGTTTCACATGCATTTATTGCTTGTCAGCTTGATTCCGTAAAGCATTCAAAAGTGAGTTACGAACTGGGAAGTTGGAAGTAAGCATGGGAAGTCCAAGGCTAAACAATTAACAAACCACATGGCTTGCGTCTGGATTGCATCACATTCTGCATAACTCTTAAACCTTTTTCTGCACAAAATTTGTACACCATCGCATGGAATGGCATTCATTTGCCCTTAGCCTTCAGCCTTGTTCAGAAACAAGTTTTGTCTGATACTTATTTATTATCTTTTCAGTGGGACAGCTTTGTCTAGCTTTGCAATTGCAAACGATGATCCCATTCTCAACAAACCAAACCTCATGCAGGTAATCTTAGTTGCCAACTCCATCAAATTGTTTGAATAGATGTTACTTTGTCTCTCTCTTTTCCACCAATCCATGTGTAGTCTCCCTCTTCAGGGATGATTATGGACCCATTTTCAGTTAACTCGCTTTCAGGTAGCCAAGATTTTATATTTGGTAGGTTGATTATTGGCCATGTCCAAGTACAAACTGCAGGTTGCCATGGTCGAACAAATACTTTACTCTTGTCTCCAAATCTCAACTGCAAGTGCAATAGAGGTTGCAACTGCAAGTGCAATTAATTATATACACTTGCTTACGGTTCAAACAGTTTATTTAATCATCTTCATTACTTCGTATTGCTTATGTTCCGAGCATTCTGTGTGACATCTGTTCTGCATTTAAGAGCAAATTAAGAAAACGAAATGGACTTCCTGTAAAATATTAATATTTGTAACATGCTAACATGATGAAATTCAACAGATTGTGATTAAGAATTGAAACAACTTATCAATAAGGAGACTAGAATACTGATACTTTATATCTTCCTTTGAAGATCAAAACTTCTATGGCCACCCGGTGATGCTGTAAAGTACCATATGGATAAATTTTTCAACTTTTTCTTTGGCATTATCATCCCTTTTCCAGTTTTTTTCTCTTTGCATTGATCTTTATTAAAGTGGTTGCACGTCACCACCACTACAGTGAGGTTTTGATGATAATAAGAACATTAATTTCTGAGAAGGGTTGGCTGAATATTTTGTTCCTTAAGTTGTATATTTTAGACTAATTAACTTGTTTTGAAATGACAAAGGCTTGTATTATTGCTGAGTAATGATGAAAAGTAGCTAATGGCTATCACATTAATATTGATATTTGGAAGAAAAAAATTTTAATACGACAAAGCTATGAAAGCTTGCAGTAACAAAAACGATTAATGCTGTAAGTCTGCATGACTATTTGGCTTTTATTTATTTATTTTATCAAGATAAGCTTTCAGAGTGCCTTTTATTAATCAGCTTTCTTCATTCTTAATTGTTTAACTTTTTCCTCATTATCCTTCCAAGGTTGCCACGGAAGTTGCGAAGTCCATTCTACTTCAGTGCAATTAAACATTCTTTTACATTAATTTAGGCTTTTGAAGCCAAACGGAGAAAACAAGAATCCAATTTTTATGCATGGATCATGACTGCATTTATATGAGAGGTAGGGGGTTGCAGCGACTAGGAGACCCTAAAATTCTGAGAAAAACTCCTGCGAAGTGAAGGTTGTTTCATGAAGAAACTTAACCAGATTAAAAAGAAGAAAAGCGACAAAGATCGGGAATTGGTCTTTGTCAAATGTAGGTTCAGCATTGTCCTTGACACTACTTTTTAATCAAAATGTCTAAGACTTCTTAGCCTTCCGTGACATGGAAGTCACTTGTCCGAACCTGTCCTGCACATATTAATTATTGCTTTTGTTCAATTTTCCTTTTATGGTTGTAGAACTTGATCTTCTGGTTTCTCCAAAGTGTAAGTGCCCGATTTCCTATTTTTCATCTTGCTTCTTTTACTTTATTTATTGCTTTTGTTCTATGCCTGGATTGACTTGCTTATTGGTTCTAACTTCTTGTAGAAAGCTCATATTTAGATTTGGCTGTTTGAGTAGACCATCATCCACCACATGCCAAACTGCAGCTATATTCAGTAAGAGACAGTTGTACACCACAAAAACACAAATGAATGCTCATCTTCTATATGGCTATGGCACTGGTAGTGTTGTACACTAGCATATGAGACAGTTTTCGTTTGCTTATGCTCAAATGTCGGTAAAATCAACAGTTATGTACTTTGGCTGCCAAATGTGTACTTTGCCATACTGTTGTCTCTTTATAGGATATTTGTTGTATTAACTCATCATAGTCAATCACGCATCAACTTTTGCTGAGCTTTATTTTTTGTTTAATAGCATAATCTTGAGGTTAATATGTCTTCACATACACGTAGTGGTTATCATCTGTAACACTTATTGTTTGAAATCTCAGGTGGAGCAATTGAAAGAGTTGTCAAAACAACCTGACATATATGAAACACTGACCAGGTCTCTGGTACCGAACATCTGGGAGTTAGATGATGTGAAGAAAGGTCTTCTTTGCCAGGTTCAACAATAATTTCGCCCACTAATACTTCTTTCTTGATATTTTTTCTATATGACTTTATCATCACTCTGCTGTGATGCTCGTGGCTAGTTTACCGAATCAATGTAGCTTTTCGGCGGGAATGCTTTGAAGTTGCCATCTGGTTGCTAGCTTCCGTGGTGATATCAATATCCTTCTTGTTAGTGATCCTGGAACCAGTAAGTCCCAGTTGCTACAATATATACAGAAGCTAGCTCCTTGTGGCATTTTACACCAGTGGAAAGGGGAGCTCTGCTATTAGCTTGACTGCTTATGTTGCAAGACCCTAAAACTGGAGAAACTGTATGATGCCATCTTCTTTGTGATCCTTCTAAGCTCTTTCAATCTAGCTATAACCTATTGATATGAGGAATAGATTAAGATTTTGATATTAACGAGTCAATGACCTACTTAATAGGTTCTGAAATTTGTCATGTGAACTCCAAATTTAATTTGGTTGGCTATCATTTGTTGTTGCTTTTGGATTTGAATTACAATCACAGATTGTTGTTGATAGTTGCTAATGATTTAGCTTATGTATTAGTAATGATTACATGATCTATACAACTTTTCTCTATATTGTTATGTGGATGTCATTACTATAAAAAGTTTTTGGACTCAATTGGTTGTGCACTTTAATTTTTACTTCATATTAAATTTGTAAATGAATTTTAGACACAAGAATGTATAAATAAAATAAAAAAATTATAGTTCTGCATAACTAAATTTAAATATTGTGATAGAAAATGCTGATCATAAATTCTGTCACAAACAACATAAATTACCCTTTAAAGTCAAACTGCCAAAATTAAATTGCAATCCAAAAAAAACAATTTTTCCGTCAAAAATTTCAAACTAAAAATAAAAAATAATATCCCGCCAAAATTTTTTAAGGATTATTAAATAATTATTTACCTAGTGTGATAGACGTATGACATATGACATTAAAAACTATCACAAAGTTGATGATAGACTTTTTTTCTATCATGAATGAGTGACAGTGACATAGATGACTCTTTGATTCTCTATCATCCACCTCCGTTTATGACTGTTTGTTTCCGTCACCTATTCCTATTTTTCTTGTAGTGGTTGTTGGATGAGGCCATTCAATGATTGGTTCCTCTTGTCTTGTTAAATGACCACCCAAGCTATGATGGCTGCAAAACAAAGGTGTTAATGTCCTACATGAATGCATGTATGCATGATATGATGCATGCTCATACAAGGGCTTAGACACACTTTCAGCCTTCCAAACTTATTTCTCCTACACACGTGAGGTCGATTCTCTTTTCCTATGATTTTTGGCCTCAATCCCAAGTCATCATCACGAATGTGGGAAAGCAAGATTTTCTCCCTAATTCTAACATACAAGTTGATGTTGGATTCTTCATGATTATCATAACATGGCTTCTAAACATTATGATAACCTTAACTTGTAGCACATGCTCCCATTTTGTTCTTATGGGTGACTTAACATGTGACATTCATTCATGGTGCTATGAGGTTTGAGTTAGTATTATTCTAATCACAGGGAATTTTCATCCATAAACACGCATTTTGACATTGGTTTCGTATATTCATCCTACTGAAATTTATAGATTCATCTACATGGGCTTGAGTCTCAAGGTTCCAATGGTCTGGGCTCCTTCAAGCAAGAGATGCCCCATTGGGCCGGTCTCTTTTTATACCAAGTTAATGGTACATGCTCAAGGGTGATGACACCAACATTGTCATCTATGGGTCGAATAGAACCAAAGACTTCTAATGCCAATGCCACAAAACTAGTTTAGGTAGTTTGTGCTCGTTGTGTACAAAGTATAGTGATGCAAGGACTCAACATATCAACATGAGGTATTAGAATTTGGTATCCCAATTAGAATTAACTTCTCTTATCCCCAATGGAGTCACCACTGTGAATGGAGTTTTCATCTCACCAAAGTGCCTGTGACCATCGAGCTATGGGCACGTCTAAAGAAATAGAGTCGTCACCCAATTTGTCAATTGGGAATGAATGGAAGCAATCCGATCCCTCGCTTCATGACCTAAACTACCCTCATCCCTTTAGAGATGGGTTTAAGAAGTTAAGTACGAGCCATTTGCCTCTCTCGAATCAAAATCCAGTCTCCACTAAGGTATACCAAATAAGAATAACTCATGCTGCTATACAGTCCGCCTAAGTTGTTCATTTCATGTACACATTGTTCATTTTATCTTCTTTAAAAATGTTAGGTATATTTAACCAATGCAATTGTATATTCATATAAAGAAAGAGGAAGGATAATTGAATTACATTTCCTTACAAACATGGGGAATAGGGAAGAGGATTACATTGCTCTTCAACAATAAAATTCCATAAAATATTCTATACATTCATCCACGATAAATCACATGTTCGAACATTAAATATAAATAGTCAATTCGAGACTCAATAGATAATAAATTCTTCACCATCATATGTGAGTCTATTCAATGTCTATCAAACATATACAAGTATATTCATATATTCATTCATTTGAGTATCCATTCTAAGTAATGGTCCCTCGCCATCAATGTGAGTCCACCATCACTTCATGACATCATATAATTCTATTTCTAAACATTGCATATTCATAGTATATTCATACATTCATAAATTGATTAAATAAAGCCATAATCTAGAATCATGGCACTTCAACCTAGATTTGATAATTCTATCATGGTAAGTCTACCTATTACCATTGTAGCATAATTCATATGAATTTATAGTGAATCATGGCAATTCTAGCCTAAACCAGCATTTCTAACCTAATTCAATCAATCAAAGTCAAACAAGGCTATTTTAGCTCAATCCAAGTACTCAAGGGGCAAATAAGGTAAATAATACCTATTCAATGTTATTTCCTAGCATACTTCAAAGCAATCATAAGTTCTCCTAGCATGATTTTATTCATGTGCTCTTAAGCATGATTCTAAGCATTTGCAAAGAAAATAAATTCCTAACATGATTTTAAATTAAATAATGAAAGGAAAGCGGACTTACCTCAACACGTATTTCTACCTTGCAAAATAAATAAAGGATTAAGCAATTCTATGAGATCCTAAACATGCTTCTAAGCATTAAAATTAATCCTAAACATGCTTATTCTAAGCATAAATAAACCTAAGCATGCCTATTCTAAAGCAAGAAAAAGAAGAAATTAAGAAAGAGAAGAAAGAATTGTTCTCAGGACATACCATTTCCAAGTTTAGAGCAATAGCCCAAAAAACTTTAGACTATAAAAGACTCCTTGAATTCTCAAGTGTGTCTTTAAGAGAGAGAAGAGATAAATTGATGGGTTGAAATTAATTGGAAAAGGAAGAAGAGAAACAAAAAAGGAAGATTTCTTAAGAAAGTTTCCATTTCTAATAAGATAATAGCCGGCCGACGGATGGGAGACCACTGGTTAGTAATCTGATAGTCGACTGACCATGGGCTAATAGCTGGCTGGCACTCTAATAGCCAACCAACTGTTGATCAATCGCCGGCTGGTTGTTGCCCATCAGACCTTCTTATTTTGTAACTTTTCAGTGTAGTACCTTCTGACTTTCATCTGTTTGATTACACATAACTTTTCAAGTTTAACTCTAATTTGTAATCCATAAATTTCTATGAAAACCAAACATCCACAGTTTCACAACGATGTACGATTGATCGGTAGATTCCTCTTGGTTTGATTTTTGTGATTTTTTTAAGTTATGTGTCAAATTTTTAGACTCTTGGTCATTTTCTTCTCACCTTTTTTCCTTTTCCTTCCAAGGGTATTTAGTGTCTACAGTTGCTGTCACCACCTTTGAGCATCTACCATTGATTTAGTATAAAAAGTGACTGGCCCAAGGATGCATCTCTCGCTCGAAGGAGCCTAGACCATTTGGACCCTTAAGACTCAAGCCCATGTAGACGAATCTAAATATTTTCAATAGGTTGAATGTCTAAAACCCATGTTGAAATGTATGTTTATGGATGTAAATTCCATATGATTAGAATAACATTGACTCAACCCTTATGGAACTATGAACAAATGCCACATGTCAAATCTCTCATAAGAACAAAATTGGAAGGGGGGGGGGGAATGGCAACATGTGCCTTGAGTTAATGTTATTATGACGTTTAGAAGCCATGTTATGATAATCATAGAGAATCCAACATCAACTTGAATGTTAGAATTAGGAGAAAGAATCTCGTATTCCCACATCCCATGGTAATGGCTTGGGAATAAGGCCAAAAATCCTAGAAAAGGAAACTCAACCTTACGTGTCTGGGAGGAATAAGGTTGGAAAAGCTGAAAGTATGTCTATGCCCTTGTATGAGCATGCATCATATTATGCATGCATGCATGGCAATACACCTTTGTTTTACAGCCATCATAGCTTGGCTTAGACGACGTGGTCATTTAACAAGACAAAAGGAGCCACTTGTTAAAATGGTCGTACCTAGCAATAACAATCAAGAGATGGTCTAATTGAGAGTTGATATAACTACACTTCAACAATAAATGGTTTAACTCATCAAAGCTCTACAAAATGGGCCTAACCACATGAACCAACCTCCTTCTGAAGGTAATGGTGTAATGGTGATGATGATGGTAAGACTAACTAAGGTAGAGATAGGAAGAAAGGCCCAGCCAACCAAGATGATGTCAAATTAATCAGCAATTGGCTAAGGACATGCAAAAGGTCTAGTCTCTCATGGAAAATAATGAGCTAAAAGGGGTTGAAGACCTAAAGGAGATCTTGCTCATCGACGATAATGATTTGCCACCGAAGTTTCGCATACCAAATTTGTCCAAGTTCAATATAGAGGGCAATCCAAAGACTTACTTAAGACAGTATGCTGCTATCATAGCCACCATTCCTTTGTCAAAGGAGTATATATTTGAAGTACTTCATGCTATCCTTAGAAGATGATACAATAATATAGTACCATGATCTTCCTTAAAGAGTTTGAGAAGATGGGGAGGAGCTATTCGAGTAGTTCATGGAATAATATCACCACAATACCTAACTAGGGGTAACCTTACAGGATTTCGAGACGACACGCCAAAAACCCAATGAAACCTTTTCAGAATACTTGATCCGTTAGAGAGCCAAAGTTGCCAAGATGACCATAAGGCTCGCACAGAAGGACTAAGTCTACATGGTGATCAATGAAGCTCATCCTTTCATCAACGATACATTTATGGGTTTCCAATTAAAACATTTGAAGACTTGTATGATTCGGGCATCCAAATAAAAATTTGGAGGCTAGACAAAAAAGAAGCAATAATAGTTACCCTAGAAGAAATCAAGAACAATACCATCTAGTTGGTTGGTCTAGCACGAAGAATGTTGAGGTGAAAATAGTCACCCAACAAAGGAAGTTCAGTTGTTTACGAAGGCCATTGCCAAAGATCTTTGCCAGATTGGGAGCTGAAGGGATCTTACAGCCATTGCTACCAAGGGAATTTCCAAATCCATTACCAAGGAATTAGAGGCATCACGAGAAGTATGAGCTCCACCAAGTGACTGGTCACAATACTAAAGATTACACTCATCTTCGCCATGAAATCCAAGACTTGATTGATATGGTTAGATTCCAAATTCAGAGTTGGAAGAACCTAACGCAAGAAGCAATCTATTACCCAACTGCAACTAGGTACCTTCCCCACTGACTAGCATGATTAGGTCAGGCTTGACTAGGCAAGAAGTGATGAACTCTTTTGAGGAAAGTGGTGGATCTAACAAGGTCGAGAGAGCCAAGAGAAAGGAGAAAACCAAAGTTAAGCAACAAAAAAGGTCTACTCAAAAGGTGGGCATGAAGAAGAAGCTCAAGGTAGAAGAACATAGGGAAGAAAAGTCCAAATAGATCATTGAAAGGGTGAAAGAAGAGCCCATTCCTTTGGCGGTCCAAATTTTCACTAAAAAGGGCGGATGGTCCAACATTGCAGTAAAAGGAGCCAATCAAATATAGAGACTAAAACTTGTGTGCATCAGTGACCATGAGGAAGAGGAATAAAACAAGAAGATAAAGAAGAAGTTATGGTGGAAGATGGAAAAGCATACGCCAGGAAGAAGTCCACACCAATAAATGTGTTTGCCAAAAGATGGATGACTAGAAAAAGGACTAGGAGAGGCCCACCATCTAAAAGACTTTAGGTGGAGAAGGGTAGCGAAGTTAGGAAAGCAAAGTGAGGTGAGAGCCTTGTTAGAAGAGAGAGCTTGCCTAGAAGGTGTAAGGAGGTGAGAGTCATGGGTATTTGGGATGACGTTCCTAAAGTCAAGACCCTTCCAAACTTTTGGACAGACTTTAGTAGCAATAAAGAAGGAATAGAAGTGAGAAATGAGAGAGAAACAGATGAAGGAGAAACACTCAAGAGAGAGAATGAGAATGTCCAGGGAGTGACGAGGAGTTATAGGTTCTATCATGAGAAGGAAAAGGGGAAACCAATTGAGAAAGGTAAGGAAATTACCAAGGAATAAGTTAAAGAAGAAAATGACCAAGTCATCAAGCAGTTGAAGAAAACTCAAGCGAATGCAAGCATTTGGGACTTGTTGATATCATCCCAAAAGCATAGAGAAGTTATGGCAAAGGCTTTGGCAGAGGTAGAGATGTCAATGGCTGCCACTCATAATGAGATATTGATTGCCATAATCAAAAAAGAACCCAAGGGAGTAAAAGAAAAGGGTGTAATCACCTTCACTGATGATGATTTACCATTTGAATGAAAGAATCACAACAAGCCATTGTTCATCACTGTATAGATTGGAGGGAAGATTTCCCCTTGCATCATAGTGGATGATAGGTCCGTCGTCAACATTGTGGCCACGAAGATATTGCACAAGTTTGGTGTTGATGAGGACGAACTTGAGCCTCAAAAGAGGGTGATCAGGGCTTATGATGACTCAAAAAGGAGTGCCATCGGGATTTTTAAGGCATTAGTGAATATTAAGCCTATTGAAGTAATGATTGAGTTTACAGTCCTTGACATTGCTGTCACCTTTGCTGCTTTGTTTGGCCAAGCATGGTTCCATACACTTGGTGGAGTTTCCACTTTATATCAAAAGATCCAATTTAATATGAATGAGGGGACTGTGACTATCCATGCCACCTCAACCATTGTACCCGCTGCTTTGAGTGTGAAGGTTGGAGAGGTACCATACATAGGAGGCTTCCATGTAGCAATGATTGATAAAGTCAGTCTTATCATTGTTGGAATAATGAAGAAACAAGGATACTTACCAGGAACTTGGCTTAGGAAGAATGGAAGTGGTTTGCCATCCCTTCTAGATTTTAAGGGCCAAACCACTAGAAGATGGTTAGGCTATGTGTCTGATGAAGAAAAAGACTTTAAATCCAAGTAGGGAAAGTTTATCAAGTTTGTCAAAGCCCAAGATACAAAGAATGTGGAAGCTGCTGAACCATGGGTTTATAAGGGAATCTTGAAGCCCAGATTCGAGATTTCCAAGGACATAGTCCATGCAAAAATTATCAAAGGGTATGACTTGGCTGAGGAGATTGAAAAGATTAAGATCAAATGGGAAATGTCTCAAGATCAAGCACCACTGATGGACCTATCCATCAACCTTGCTACTTTCATCGAAAAAGGGATCAAAGATATCTATTATGAAGATGTATTTCTTCCTAATCTCTTTGAAAATTAGGATATTGTTTATGTTTCAAAGTTCAATGCAATGAAAAATTATTTTTCTTACTTGTTTGATGTTTCTCTTTATGGAACTATGCATGATAATTTGCATTTCACTAGCATATTTGACATCAATGCCATTCAAACTCGTGACATTAATCTTGGTACAATTGAGAAACCTAATAACATATGTATTGCACTTGATACAACTCCTGAGAGAGAGAGAGAGAGAGAGAGAGAGAGAGAGATTAGAAAAATTATTAAAGAAACATGAAGAAGTCTTTGCCTAGTCCTATCATGACATGCCTGGTATCGATAGAAGTACCACTGAGCATATGATCCCAACGTATTCGCATATGAAGTTGGTGAAGCAAAAGTTGAGGAGATTAAGACCGAATGGACTCAAAAGATCAAGCAAGAAGTATCCAAGCAAATTGAAGCCAATTTCCTATATGTGGTGAAGTATCTAGAATGGTTAACCAACATCGTGCCAGTGCCAAAAAAGGATCAAAAACTTTAAATGTGTATTGATTATCGAGATTTGAACAAGGCCTCACCGAAGGATGACTTTCCTTTGTCTCACATTGATGTGTCAATAGATAGAGCCACCGCTAGTCTGATGTTCTCTTTTGTAGATAGGTTCTTTGGTTATGACCAGATAATGATGGCCAATGAAGACGATGAGAACATCCTTCATTATGGAGTAAGGAACCTACTATTATAAGGTGATGCCTTTCGGGTTAAAGAATGCAAGGGCAACCTACCAATGAATGGTGATGACTCTATTTCATAACATGGTGCACAAAAAGATAGAAGTATATGTAGATGACATGATGGTGAAATTTGAGACTCGAGATGGTCACTTTGAAGCATTAGACAGATTCCTAGAAAGGGTTAAGAAGTACAAGCTGCGACTTAATCTGAAGAAACATGTTTTTAGAGTCACATCAGGGAAGCTGTTAGGGTTTATAGTTGGCTAAAAGGGGATAGAGGTAGATCTCGACAAGGTTAAGATGATTACAAAGATGCCATCGCCCAAGACAAAAAAAGAAGTTTGAGAGCTTTTTGGGAAGATCCAATATATCAGTCGATTCATCGTTAAATTGATGACAGCTTGTGCACCGATCTTCGAACATTTAAAGAAGGACCAGCTAATGAGATGAAATGATAAGTACAAATAAGCATTTGATTAAGTATTTGTAGAATCCGATTGTTTTGAGATTGCCAAAACCAACAAAGAATGTAATTCTCGATTTAGCTCTTGAAAAGGAGGCTATTGGTGTTATGGTAGTGAAAGAAGATGAGAATGGCATAGAGCAAGCCATTCACTATCTCAATGAGAAATTATTGCCACACGAGATAAAGTATAGTCATGTGGAGAAGATGTGCTTATCCATGTGTAAGCACTAGATTTTTTAGGCTAGAAAATGAGATGAAGATGAATGTTGAGCAAAGAAAGTGATCAAAATGCCCTTGAGAGTCAAGAAGAGAAGGGTAAAAAGCAGTTAATTGGTAAAGAGTCTAAAAAGCTAACGCATGATTTGAAAAATCGCAGAAACTAATCTAGATAGAATCTGGTGAGGAGTCATAAATCATTAGAAATACGGTTGTCTAGTTTCCATAGAAATTTATGGATCACAAATTGGAGTCGAATTCCCAAAGTTATGTGCGATCAAAGGAGTAAAGGTTCGAAGAGATTGCATTGAAGGATGATAAAAAAGGAAGGGGCCGAAAGGAAATTGGTCGGCGGGCTATCAGACAACTGCCCAGTTGTCTAAGATAGGAGCCTAACTATTTGACAGTCACCTAACTGTTGGCCAATGGCCGGGCAGCCATGTTCAGATGCCCGGTTGTCTAAAGATGGCCGCCCAACCCTTGTGGGTTTATTTTCAAAAATTTGCTTAGAAAATTTCCTTTTTCATTTGCACCCCTCTCCTATATAAACCCTACTCCCTCCACTTTGCAATTCATACCGATTATCGAATACAATCATCTTTCTCCCTCTTGAAGACATGCTCAAGAATTTGAGAAGTCTTTTCTAGTATTTTTTTTTTAGGCGTTTTATTACTCTAACCGGAAAGGGTATGTCTAATTCAGAGCAAAATTCTATCCTCCCTCCCATGTTCTCATTTATTTTTCTTGCTTAGAATGAGCATGTCTTGGTTTTTCTTTTATGCAGGTTATTATGAATTATGCTAACCCAATTTGTTTTGCAAGGTTGAAATGCTTGTCAAGATAACTCATCTTTCATTTCCTTACTTAGAAACATGCTTAGGATTTTAACTTCTTTGCAAATGCTTGGAAATATGCTTAGGAGCACATGATTAGAATCATGCTTAGGAGCACATGATTAGAATCATGCTTGGGAGTACATGATTAGAATCATGCTAGGAAAACTTACTTGTTTTGATGAATGCTAGGAAATACCATATAATAGGTAGAATTACCATTTTGCCCTGAAATGCTATGATCTGTGATTGTTTGAATTGGGCTAGAATATGCCATGAATGCATGAATTAGGTTAGAATATACCACGAATGCTATGTTTTAGGCTAGGAATGCCATAATGATACATGAATTGATATGAATAAAGCTAGAATGCAACAGGTAGAATGCCATGATAGAATTTATCAAATATAAGCTAAAATGCCATGATATTAAATTATGGCTTTGTATGATTTATGAATGTATAAATGTTTGTATATTGAGAAGTGTAATTGTATAATACCATGAAGTGATGGTGGACTCACATTGATGGTGAGGGTCATTACTTAGAACGAATGTAATATACAAATGTATGGAATATTTTACTATTTTATTACAAATGATGTAATCTTCTTCCCATTCCCTCATGTTTGAAAGGAAATGTAATCCATTCCCATCCCTCTTTTTTGTATAAATATACAGTTGTTTCGATTTAACAATCACTCAACATGTTTAATGAAGATAAAAATGAGAATATGTGTATAAAATGAACCATCTAAACGGACTAAGTAACAATACATTCTTATTTGCTATTTCTCAAGTGGAGGCCGAATTCACATCCAGGCGAGTCGAAAAACTCGTACCTAACTTCCTGAACATGTCTCTAAAGGGATGAGGGTAGTTTAGATCTTAAAGCGAGGGATTGGATTGCCCCGATTCATTCCCAAATGAATAATCTAGTGGTGACTCCTTTCTCTAAACGTTCCTATGGCTCGTTTGTGTTCCCTTAAGTCTAAAAAAAGGCTTTGACATAGTATCGTGGGAGCAAACATTCTGGCGGGATGAAAAACCCGTTCACTACACTTTTGCACACAATGAGCACAAAATGCCTAAAACTAGCCATGTGGCATTGGCATGAGAAGTCTTTGGCTCCATTCGGCTCCTAGTCGGCTCATTTGGTGTCACCACTGACACATCCGAAAATAGGATTGCCTCCCAAGTATAGGAGTGTCGAAGTAATAAAACCCGGTGAGACCGGGGTCGATCCACGAGGAAGGGGATTTTAGCGTTACAAATTATAAGATAAGCAAATGTGATATGGATTATTCGAAGAGGTGACAAGATAATATCAATAAATATGTAAGATGGTAGGCGGTATTACCGACCATTCAAATGTAAAACAAAAAGCAAGAGGAGGTAAAACCATCCATGGAAATAGGTGGTATAACCAACCATAGTAAATTAAAGAACAATTTCATAAGGTGGTAGAACCTACCATAGTAAATAAAGTAAAAAGTTCATAAACAATAGAATAATTAAAATACAAGAGGAATTAACACAATAATAATGAAGGCTAAGGTTAGGGTATCCGCCCTTGATATTTCAAATAAGGATAATTAACCCATTTTAGTTATATGAATTATATTTGTTTCATTACCAATATTTATACCACTTCTTGTAAATGGGTTCAAGCATCCAATGTGCCAATCACCATATGTCTACAACAAATCAAGGTTCCTAACTAGATTCGTGTCGGTAAGGAAGAACCATACATCATCTAGAAAGGATCCAAGCATTTGATGTGCCCAGGATTGTCGACAATGGATCAAGACCTCCACTTTACGAGTGGTGTCAAGATTGATTAAGAAATTAAATATAAATCATATTGAATAAACATTATAAGATTAAGATTATTAAGCACATATTAAGGGTTAGAGAATCCTTATTCCCATATCAAGGGTTTCACCCTTTCACCTTAGCAAAAGAGAAATTAGAAGAACATTATAATAGAAAGAAAATAAAATGCAAGAAAAAGGAAATTCATTAATAACATAAACACACAAAACACAATACAAGATCCTGGCCAAAGCCAAAATGTTCCAGCCAAGGCCAAGATGCCCTAATGGGTCACAAGGCACCTCTATTTATAGATACATCCAGGGGCAAACTTGTCAAATTACATGGGCATAATTGTCAAATATTAGTTGTAAATATCTTTGACAATTGGGATCATTAGGCACCGACTTTGACCATCAATTTTGACATTGAAATATTAAGAATTTTAATCACATGTCTTCATGAAAGTTGTAGATATTTCTCTCAGCTTTCTATAACATATTTATTTGCACAATTTTGATACGTATTTTGAGAGATACGGTCCAAATACAGAGGCCTGGTCAGACTGGGCTGAGACTGTAGATGGGTTCACTTCAAGCCCAATTTTGGTCCAATAAGAGCCCGAATTTGATGATACTTGTAAATGCAATCTTGTCGATAATTGAATCAGCTTTCAAAAACATTAAGATTTGCACCATTCTGATCTATAAATAGAAAGTTATGCCCATTTTACCAAACCTGCAACAAAACCAAAATTAAGAGAAATTAATTCCAAAGATGCAAATGCTACAAATATGCTTAAGTTGAGGAATTTAATGACACTATTAATGCAATATGATGAACTAAACTCTTATTAAACATGCATATTTAAGTGTTCATCAACCACTTTTGAGCACATTCCAGTTAATTGGTATAAAAAGAGACTGACCGAATGGGGCATCTGTTCCTCGAAGGAGCTAAGACCATTAGACCCTTTAGACTCAAGCCCATATAGATGATTTTAGAAATTTCTAATAGGATGAATATCCAAAACCCATGTTGAACTGCATATCTATGGATGTGAAATTTCCCATAATTTGAATAACATCAACGCGAACCTCATGAAACCATGAACAAATGCCACATATCAAGTCACCCATAAGAACAAAAATGGCAACATGTGCCATGAGTTATGGTTATCATGACGTTTTGAAAACCATGTTATGATAATCATAAAGAATCCAACACTACCATGAATGTTAGAATTAGGAGAGAGAATCTCGCATTCCCACATCCCATGATGATGTCTCGGGAATAAAGCCTAAAATCCTAAGAAAAGAGACTCAACCTCACGTGTGTGGGAGGAATAAGGTTGGAAGGCTGAAAACGTGTCTCTGCCCTTGCTTGAGCATGCATCATATCATGCATACATGCATGCATGCATGGCATTAACACCTTTGTTTTGCAGTCATCATAGCTTAGAGTATACGAGGTGGTCGTTTGACAAGATAAGAAGAATCAATTTACAAGATGGCTACACCAAATACCAACAATGCTAAAATGGCTCAAGTGAGGGTTGACATCACCTAGCTCCAATAACAAGTGGCCCAACTCATTGAATCTCCATGGAATGGGCCCAACCACATGAATCGGCCGCCACCCAAGACTAATGGTGATGGTGATGGTGATGGCGAAACCAACCAAGGTAGAAATAGGGGGAAGAGCCTGATCAATCATTGATAACCTAAATCGGTCAAGCAATTGGTCAAGGACATGGAAAAGGTCCAATCCCTTTTGAAGAAAAAGGAGATAAAAGGGGTCGAAGACCTGGATGACATCTTGCTTATGCATGACGAAGAGTTGCCTCCAAAGTTTCATCTACAGACTTGCCAAAATTCAACAGAGAGGGGAATCCCAAAACACACTTAAGACAGTATACAACCATCATCGCCACTACTCTTTCGACGAAGGAGCATATACTAAAATACTTCATGCTATCCTTAGAAGATGATGCGGTAGCATGGTATAATGACCTCCCCAAGAGAGTTCGAGAATATTGGGTGGAACTTTACCAATAATATGTGGAACAGTATCGTCACCATACCTAACTGAGGGTAACATTGAGGGATTTGGAGACAACAAACACTACAACAAAAAAGCGTTTTTGTGTCGGCCGAAAACTGACACATATCAGAATACATGTCGGTTTTTGTGCGACACGTATGGCCCTGACACGTATTCTATATGTGTCACTTGGTCAAACCGACACAAGAATACGTGTCGTTCAAAAACAGACATGTATTCACAAATATGTGTCACTTATTAACGGATTTTAACAAATATGTGTCAGAAATTAAGCGACACGTATTTTGTGTCAGTCAAAAAATGACACACCAGTGTCATTCCGTGACCGACACCTAATACGTGTCGGTCATTGAACGACACAGGCGTGTCAAAATATGACCGACACATATGACTCCTGAATCATATGTGTCATGCAGTGACCGACACATAAATCTTTACTAAGTGACACATATTCTATTAATTATGTGTCGGTTATTGGCCGACACTTATATTTAAAAAAATTGAATACGTGTCATTCTCTGGCCGACACATACTTCGTTCACCAAGTGACACATATTCCGTTTTTTCGTTAACCTTTATGTGTCGGTTCCTGGCCGACACTTATCTTTAAAAAAATTTAATACGTGTCATTCTCTGGCCGACACATACTTCGTTCACAAAGTAACACATTCCGTTCAAAAGAATCATGAAATTCTATGCAAACAAGTAACAAGTCTAGAATCAATTTACAAATAGAAGTCCTGAAAAGCATGTTGAACATGACAATAAAAAGAAAATCATCCATAACTTTATTTCCAAACAAGTAACAAGTCTAGAATCAAAAGGCTCATATTGTGCGAACACATAAGTGCAACATATGTAAAGGAAGAAGTTACCCTTAGAAGCCAAACAAAAATTGAGGAGAACTGTCCAAGTTCAGAAGCTGTAGTCCTTCCTCTAGAGGCTCTACACGGATGTGTTTTGTCATTTGAGTGACAAAAGAAAGACGATCAAGTGCAGCTTCATCTATACCGCCCATCTATAAAAAAAAAGAATATTTATAGGAAAATGTAGCTAAATTCAGAGAAGTAATCCACCATCGAGAAAAATATAACATTTGTAAATGTAGAAAACTTGAAAGTGCAGAAGCTGCATGCTGTGAATGCAGTAAGTGCAGAGAATTGCGAAAACAAAGCTAGTTATGTGGAGATAGATTGTGAAATCAAGAGGTAAATATGTCAAGGTGTTCTACTAGTAGAGATGTCACTTGTAGAGAAGCAGAATTTTATTTTGAAAGCTGTAACACAAAAAATTCAGCCTAAAATCTGTAGAGATGCTGATGGAGTTTAGCCGGAGGTGGAGCTGTAAAATTCTGGAAATACTCTAAAAGAAGAGGTAGAGGTAGAAAAATAAAATGACATAGAGAACACACTTGATGAACCTGAAATGTGAACAACTTCATTGCTCCAAAGCTTCTCTCAACTCTCTCTTCTATATTCTATTTTTCCCATCTAATAACTACCTATATATATCCTAGATAGCTGCCCTTGGATTCCCTTTGATCATAGCTGCCAGACTGAAAATTAATAGAGTTGCATATGCTAACTGCCTCAGCTACTTGACACTTATTTTCTGCTCAAGTCAGTTTATTCTGTTATGGGCTGTAACTGAATGATAACTAACTCCCAGCATCAGCTCACCTCAGCTAGCTTTGATCAAGCCTTCTTTCAATTTCAAGTCATATTTTAACAAATCTATATCGAATTAATTAACAACAATTCTCAAGAACGACATTAACTATGTTCAGAATGATGAGAATGTAAATACTAAATACAATATATTTATTTTCTTTTACCATATTATTCATACGGGACACGGTGAGGTTTTGGCCATGTTGTTAGTCTTTTTATTCACGAAGGCCGCTTGCAGCTACTCTTTTCTTGATGACCTTCTCAACAGGCTTTTGTACTTCTACAAGATGGCTAAAACACATGACATGCTGTCTATCTACTAGCTTTTGTTCGAACTGGTTAAAGTCGTTTCTCACACATCAGAATCTTCCAGCTTGCATGAGGACCTTCACCGATGTCAAGTAGTGCAGGCACCTATCCCATAGCCCTTGCCATTTCTTGAAGTTTAGTCATAACAGATATTGAGTCTCTTACGTAAGCATGTCCTCCCGGTCTTAGCATTTGGTCCATCTCAAGCATGATAGTTGAAATATTACATCTAAACCTGCCATAGAAAGTTTATGGAAGATATATTAATTCACTTTCTACAAAAAAAACTGTGCTTTCAAGCATATAATAAGATAATGGCCAAGAAAGATTGTTGATTGTACCTCTTCTGCTCAACAAAAAAGAGACCTGCCGCATGCAATAGGTCATATGTTCTGGGATAAGTATCAAATGGCTCACACCTGCGAAATAAAAACTTGTAATCAGCAAGGCTGAACAAGTCGGCAACATTAGAATCCGTACACAAAATAAGAAATTGTCATAACCTCTAAATTCAATCAATGCAAGAAAGAGCCACAGGCTCAGATTAGTTAGCCATCCCACGCGGCACTTGCTCTTGAATCATGGATACACTTAGCTAGCAAATTAGTTAGCCCCTCCAATCCCAAATTCTCGAGGAAACAAATAAAAAAAAGAGTTAGAAAAAAGATAATAACACAAATAGGAAAGAAGAAAGGATTATAGTAAAAAATTAAAGCTTTTGCAGTGGTCATAATGGTAGGTAAACATGCTAACATGTTAATTTGGATCCCGTGGTTATATTCCCTGACACCAACCCAACAACTCCTCTTTTCTGGATGTTTTGCAGCTGACATAGCAAAACACCAAAAATAGGTTTTTGGGGGTGATGGAGATCATATCAAGTGTTAGATTGTTCACTCATTGCAACATTCTTGTTATGCTTATGTATATGTCAGTACCTTCACACATCTCCCACAGATAACTTATTTATTCTCTTTTCAATTAACTCTGTTACCCTCAACAAAAGTCCATGAAGCAAACAACTCTGAACAGACTGAACAAGTAGCATTCAAGATCAGCCTCTATTATATCAATTGACAAAAGAGTCCAAAAACAATATGATTTGTAAATAACCAGGCCTTTGTCATCGCCATGAACCATCACCATTACCCCAAGCTGTGCAAAGATCAAACAAATCAGAAAAATAAAATGCCAAACTGATAGCAGATACCCACTATCACCAATAACAACATGAAATAATATCTTAAAACCTGAGAGGAACCAAGCTGATGAACAACAGTATTATTGGTTCCATCAGATTCCAAATGGCTAGATGATTTAGATCCTATGATTTAGTTCAAAGCCACAACTTAATAAGACAAAATGAACGCAAACATCGAGTTAAACATTTAGAGGGAAAACATAAAAATCTGAAAATGAGAGAAGATACCTCTCAAGGTAATTACAGTATGTAAATGTAGCTACATATTGATACAAATTATGAACAAAAGCAATATTTACTAGGCAGCAGTGATTTAGATAAAAAATGTAAATTCATTAGTTTGCATAATCACATACTGCAATGAGAACCTGACAAACAGAATCTGATATAAACAAAGTCAGATCATACATATGCATAGAGGTCTAGTCCAAGTAGATTACCATGATTAAGGGCTAAATCTAAGCATGACAAACATGACCAGCAAGTTGACCACAACTTCTCAATGAGTAAAAGCAAATATTCAGCTCTGTCATGAACATCATCCCTAGCTCTGCAAATAATTGTTATGGCCTAAGATACTATTACCATAAATGCCAATGAGAGTGCAACCCCAGAAAAGGATTTTTTCCTTTTGTTTAATATCCTGGATATGACAACGTTTTACTAAACAAGGATCATCCTCCCAAGGAAACATGTGCATCAAGCCTTATAAAAAAATAGGAAGAAAATGCTCAGTATACCCAAAAACAAAGACAATGATGAAAAGTTTGAAATTTAAAAGTAGCACTTCTACTCCTAAGCTAGAGTTTTTAACATATTAAGCAAAAAAAAAAAAAGCATTAGAACAAAAAAGCTATAGGTATAAATCCAGGTTGTAGCATGTTATTCCATAATGAACTCACCAAAGAGAACAGCAGCAATTCTGAGCTGCCTTTCAGGATACTTGGGAAGAACCTGTATTCCTCAAATAGATTTGCAATCATGCATTCATAAATTGAATGTTCCCTGTCAATTCATACATAAGCCACTAAAAGTCAATATTTGTAAATAAGGAGCTTAATGCTAACAAAATAGTGTGAAAAATATATATAAGTACAGGGTAAACGATTTTTCATCATTAAGTAATTGTGGCATCAAAATAACATAATTGCATGCAATAATTCAATACTTATAGAAACTGAATACTAAAAAAATTCTAAAACGTCTATATATAGGATCAGCAAACTTTAACTTAAATATTCCAAACCAAATTATCATTCATTAAGCAATTGTGGCATTAAAATAACATAATACCTTTTCACAGAAGAATCCTTAAATCGAGCAAGCATTTGAACCATTGCTTCAATGGTCAACAGACCCAAAAAAATTTGATGGAAGTAAGAATTTGCTTCTGCCTCAACATCAGCCGTATATCCATCAGATGTTGATGAATCTGTAGCCTCACCATTCTGTAGTTTTGGGTTAGAATCGGAGATTGTTGCATCCAACTTTTCCAATTCATTCTTTAGTTTTGGGTTAGAATCGGAGATTGTTGCATGCAACTTTTCCAATTCATCGATAAGTTTGGTTGAAGTGATCAAGCCAGAATGAGCTTTTAAAACCTGCATACTGAGCACATATAGATAACAAATTAAAACATGACCTTAAACAGAATTGCATGAGGATCATGACAACAACTGAATGTTATAAGTAGAACCTTCATAATAGTAGAAATCTTCTCCATATAAGGATTCAAGAGAGCGCCAGTATGAAGAAAAGCTTTGACCGAAAAATCCTTTGATCTACCAAACTGAACCTCCTTTATGAACTTGAGGCACTCCTGAAAATTGCAGAAAGCACATAAGCCTATTTTTCTTGCAATATGTATGATCTGTATTAATAACAATTGAAACAACAATACCAGCAATTGACAAAATCATGGCAGCTGAGGACAAACAGATTTACCTCAAAGAAAAAATCCTTGTGTGTATTTAAGTTAATTCTAAAATACATGCAAAGTAACTATCCGATTGGAGGCAACAACTTTTACATTTTATCTTAGATCAATTTTGAAGCAAATAAACATTTATTAAGTAAATATCAAATGAACAAGAAACTCAAAATCTGAGCTTCCACTACAAGTAAAAGTCAATGAAATTTTAATTTAAAACATTTAATAAGCATTGGTTGTTGTCTCTAGCTAGAATAAGCAATAATGGAGTTGATTGTTGTCTTTCACAAAAAAGAACCCAAACAACTGAGATCTATATTTTTAGCCAGAAAATGCAATAATAAGTTAGCATGATGTCATAAGTTCTATACCCATAATACCAATTTCGTCTTCTAATCATTAGAAGTTAAGGAAGAAACAACATAAGAAAATAAGTATTTAAGTCCATTAAGTCAAAGCATTAGATTATACTACCAAGATTATATATAGAAAATAGAAGAATGTGAGCAAACAGTAAGTAAAATGCAAACATGGCAATAGATGCAATTTATATAAGAAGAAAAATTGTTAACAAAATTACGATTGATTATCAAATTTTCTAGAGATGCTAAACGTGAGCATGCATGAATGGATCTAATACCTCAACCGTTGATATAACAGAGTATACTATTAAATAACATAGAGAGAGAAGTTATTAAATCTCAAATTGAAAAACGATCCTATAAAATGAACCTTTAACCTATGGTCACTACCACCACAAAAACAAAAAAATAAAAATAAAAATAAAAACCTCAAAGTTGGAAGAACAAACTTCCATATTCCAAGTTACAAAATATAAATAAAAAGAAAAATATTTTACCTTTGTTCTATTCTTGAAGCTTTAAGCACTTTTTTTATTAACCTATCTCTCATTACAAGAACATACAAAAAAAGGCCAACAATTGGACATAAAGATTACAAAATATAAATAAATTAACAAACTGATATTTTATTTAAAAATTCAGATAATAAAAAAATCAAAGTGTAACATCAATAAGGTTACCAGTAGAAAAACTACATATTGAAGCCAATTACCAATGCGGCAACAAGAGAAGTAATAAAATTGTACAATATTAAACTATATAAGAAAGCAAAACTTTGTCTAGCAATATGGAAAGTGATGATTACCAACTTGATGTCTCAAATCAATTATTAAACATCATCAAATATATATCAATCCAAGATTTAACCAACAATAAATTAATTTTTTTTAAATAAATCGACATAAAAGAATATCACTATAACATGACCCACAAAATCTTGAAAAAATCATGGCACACTGAGATGTAAAAACATAGAAACACTCATCCAACAACAAACTATACCCACCTCCACACTTGTAACTGTGAAAGCCACCCATATCACAAATTTGCAAATTTCACTCCAAGAATGCAATCGCTAACAGTAAAACCAAATGTGTTCTATCTTCTAGATTCAATAGCAGTAGTTGACTTCACTGAGAATACTACATACTGATTCTACAATTTACTAGTTTACGTGGAAAAACCAAATTTAGCCAAGAAGAAGAGAAAAAATCTAAATAGAAAAACTCAACAAAAGAAAAACAATGCTCAAATTATAAAATTCACCAAATTTTAGAGTCGAAAAGTTGAAGAATCACTGCAACAATTCACAAACGAGATCATGAGTCAAAGACCAAATCTTGCTCTTTGGGTTGTGAAAATCAATCCAAACAAGACTTCAGAAAGCACAAGAGAAAGAGAAAGAGAAACCAATTTTTTTTTTTGAATCAATGTTTCAGGATTCAAGGCCATTAAAAAGACAATTTCTTTCACAGAGTTTCACAATATTTGCATGATCTGGTTAGTTTTTTGGGCCATCATTTAAATGGATTTTGACTGTTTTGGGCCAGCTCAATTAATTTATGGGGCTGCAGAATTAATTTAGCTCAATTGATTTTAAATAGCAAGAGATCTATTCAGTCCAGCCTATTAACCAACCCGTTTGCCAAGCTTTGAGAACACCCTTGAAGAGGCGTCTAGCTTGGGAGATTGTTTCTTAGACGTGGATTCATTAGCTGCAGCCAACTGGTTGGTTTTACAATTTCTTGGCAGGTGGCATTTACATGCAAGTTAAGTGAAGCTTGTTTTTCAAATTAAAAAAGAAAAAAAGAAAAAAGAAATTGAGTTGTTTTTTTCATTGGGTACGAACCGAGAGAAAGAAATAAAGAGGAGAACAAAAGGTCCGGCAAGTGGGGTAGAAGCAAGATATATTTATATCTTAGTTTTTACTTGAATTTATAAATTTATGTAAGTGACTGGCATTAAAGCCAATATATATATATAAAGCTCATCTTGGTTTCAGATAACTTAGTAGGTAAATGTTTAGCGGTATTAGTGGACAATTTCGTAACCATTCCCTTCTACTAAAATCAGTATTTGAGTTTTTGTTCACTCCAGCTTCAATCCATCAGTCATATTAGCAATCACCATTAATATTGACCAATACCGTGATTGGTTCGTTGACCTACTGTAACTGTTTGATCGCCAAATTCAGAAGCATGCAAGCATGGCAAATACATAAAAATAAATAAATAAACATAATTGTTACCGTTTTGCGATCTTTAAGGTTGCTACGCTTTTTTGTGGCTATCGACCTCCGGCTGAAGAGTCTCCAGAAAAGCTGCAACGATGCCTCATCAATTTAAAATATAGACCCAACCTATCAAATTCCATACATTAGATAATGGATCTGTATCCTTATTTTATTTTTAAGGATCGTGGATGGTCAGATCTATTAAAAAATTCTTCTTCACAGGTAGAGAGAAGGTTCTGCAAAATGAAAAAAAAAAACCCACCATTTAACAAAACTGCAGAGACCTATTTCTCAATTGAAAAAAAAAACAGAACAAAACAAAAACAAACAAGCATAAAATAAAAAGTTAAATCGAAAGGTTGAAGTAGACTAGTAAGGGGAATAAAACAATAGACGAAAGAGGTTAGAAGGTGAGCATAAACTTTCAAAGAGAAATGCCAAACCTCCCAATAACAATCTTTATTCTGCCACAATATTCTCTGGCCAGAGAAATCTCAATTTTTAAACTTTCTTTTTCTCCCTGTTCTTTTTAATCTTCGATTGGAAAACAGCAATTGGAACGTCCTTCTTCAGCTATAAATCTTTTAATTTTGCCAAAAAAAAGTGAATAAATCTGAGCCGTATTTTTTTTGAAACTACTTTGATTTCAGAACTTACAGATCTAGATATGACATCAATTCGTATTGTGCATCCATCCTTCTGGTGCTCTGCACGAAGCTGCGCAATCAACTCGGCACTGTCTAAACCAGCATTGTTAGCAATGGTTGTCGGAATGGCAACAAGTGCTCGTGAAAAAGCGTCAATAGCATGAGACCTTTTTCTAGGAGTCTTCCGTGCCAGCTCATCCACTTCCTTTGCCATCACCATCTCAGGCCATCCGCCTCCAAGCAAAACCCCGGTGTCATTAACTGTCTGAGACAACACGCACAAGGCATCATGCAAAGGCCTCTCAGCCTCATCAAGCACATGTGGCTGCGATAAAATATTAACATAAAATTAATTTGAAGTTAAAGTATAAACTTCAAATTTCTGTCTCTGATGTCTTGGATTCGGCTGCGAAACTGACTCCACAGCTTGACTACCACAACTCTCCAAGTCTTCTTCAATTGCCATTAGAGAAACACAGAAAGTAGATCAAATAATAATGATGAAGATGAAAACTTCTAAAGAGCCGATGAAGTTAAAGATGCAATGAAGAGCATGAAGTTAGAGGGGCGGCGGTGAAGAGGCTTTTGGAGAAGAAAAAGATGATAAAGTCTGGTTCTAGGGTTATAGCCTTTTATATTTTTGTAATTTCTTTTTTATTTTTATAAGTATAAATACTTGTCACACATGAGAGTTACGACACAGGGCATACCCGCTTTTTTTTAAATGTGACATATATTAAGTTTGACTGAATTTAGAGTCTTATACGTGTCATTTCCCTGGGAAGCGACACAAAATTTGTGACACTAAAGCTTCATTTTCTTGTAGTGAAGACAAAAGCCACTAGTAGAAAAATGTCCTACGGCAACGTGCATTGCACGTTGCTAAAGGGCTTTCGCAATGTGCAGGCGCACGTTGCTGTTCTAACTGTTGCTGAAAGTCCCTCACTTTCTGCAACGTGCAATACACATTGCGAAAGACTATATTACATGTTGCAGAACACCTTTTAGCAACGTGCAATGCACGTTGCCAAAAATCCTAACTCATTGACTAATTTTTTTAGAAATATTTATATTTATATTTTTTAATTTGTAGTACCTGTAGCATTTATAATTTTACCAGTTACTATACAAATAAACTCACAAAAATTCAATATTAAATATAACATCAAAATACTCATTCATATTAACAAAAATATTATTACAGAATTTTCAAAATACAAGTACTTGTTTACAAAGAATCATCCTAAATAACTTAAAATAACTAAATAAAAAACACTATACAATTAAATTATGGGGCATCACATATTTTGGAGCCGATACACTTGAAACAACTCTTCCATAATCTTCCAATAATTTCATCTTCTACTCTCATCTTTTTGAAGCAATTTCATAGATATTTTCTCAAGCAAACACCAACAAATCCTGCATAAAGTACAGTATAATATTACAAGTCAAACTGATGCGAGAACTGATTATACACTATACATAGTTTCCCCTCCAACAACGAGAACTGCGCATATGAAAAACTGATTACCATTTGTGCTTTAGTGCAAACTTCTCAGAAGCCATAGCGGATTCTATCCATCTCATTAGAATACAAGCTCAAAACGTCTGAAAAAGAGCTTCATTCAAAAGTTTCTGCATTATACAATACAATGCAAATATTAATTTGATAATGCTATGGTAAATTGTGCTGTTCTTGTCTTATGAGTGACATAAATATAAATTATAGAAGTGATGATAATAATATTATATTAAAGTTGTTGGCATAGCAATTTTTTTTTAAAGAAACAGTACATTACTTTATAAGCCCTGATGATTTAATATCCAATTATGCATAATGATAATAATAAGCCATAAATATGATAAATATCAAATTCATAACCTTCATTAGAAGTGAAGGACATTAAATTTAGTGGCATGCAGATACCAAAAACCAATTGCATTTGTTTTGATATAACATTACAAACAATAATTAATTTCTTATCTCTGTTTTTTCTTTGGGTTAGAGCATAATTGACCTTTAAACTATTAAAATCAATGTAATTCATATTACAGCCTTACGAATAAATTTGATTTGCATAATCAATTAATGTAATTCCTTTATCATAGACCTTCATGCAACGACAAATTGATCTTTATCCCTTACGTACAGATCAAAGTTCTAAAACCAGACCCAAAAAAAGAAAAAAATCGAAGCTAATTTATCATATCTCCCAAAACGAAAATCTCCAAACCACAACGCATACACAAATTCCATCGTCAACACAATACCATGGCATACGGCATAGAAAAGTGAAAGCCAGCAAAAAGTTGAAAAGATTAGAGATAGTAAACACCTTACCGTGCGAATCTATCAAACATGTAATATCTATATGCAAGCCTTTGAACGTTAATGGTCCGATTTGAATGAAATATAAATGCTGCTCACCACATATATATCTCTCGTGTTGTCGTGAAGGTACTGAGACGCAGGAGAACGCTGAGCTGCTGGAGCCGCGGAGCGGAGGCGATCTGGCTGTGCAGGTACAACACTGCGAGAGCGGAGCTGCGGAGGAGGGCCGAGACCGCGAGTGGAGTGGCTACGATTCTGGAGTCACGGAGGAGGGACGACTATAAGTAACGAGAGAGGGTGGCAGTGCAGGTACAGCGACATGAGAGCGGAGCTGAGAAGGAGGGCCAAGACCGCGAGTAGAGTGGCTGCGATTCTGAAGTCACGGAGGAGGGCCGACTACGAGTAACGAGAGAGGGTGGCAGTGAGAAGTGCGAATGGCTGAGGAGTGATGGTTGCTAGGGTTAGGGATCTCACTTCTCAGCAACACAGCAACAGCCAACAAGAGGTAGAGAGAATGGAGGAGGCCAGAGATAGAGAGGATGGAGGAGGCGTTTGGGTGATTTAGGGCAAAACATTTTTCATTATATAGGTTAACAAAATTTCCAGGATATCCTAATATATCCAAGCTTGTCACAGTCGCCCCTAATAATATCATTTAAGTCATAATATTTTTTTAGCCCTATTTTTAGCCAAAACGATGTCGTTTTGACTATTTCTTTAGAAAAAAAAGTTATCAAAACGACGCAGTTTTAGTAATTTTTGTATTATAAATAGTTGTCCCTTTTTTTTTGATAAAAATGTTTAGGATAAGTAATTAAGTATGTCCTTTTCTTCCTTGTACTAGTTATATTATTTCAAAATAAAATTTAATTTGATATTTTTACTTTCTTAATTCTACAAAAAAAATATATGATGTGATTTCATTGTAAAATAATTTAATTTATTTTATACAATTTCTACATTAAAAAAATTAAATTTAAAAATTCATTATTTTATATAGAAAATAATATTTTCTTTTTATTTAAATATTGTTAAAAAATTTTAAATTTATATTTAAACATAAAATTATATTATTTAATTAATATTATTATATTTTTAATTTTATTTAATTTCAAAATATGAAATTACTCAATTAGTGTAATTTTCCATTACATTTAAAATTCAAAGTAATTTTAATTATCTTTTAATAATTTAAGAAGACTTTTTTTAGTTACTAATATAAAAATTACGTTTTCTTGTCTTCAATATTAAATTAAAAAAATAAATTCATAAGAGCAAAACTTTTCGCAACATGTAGCATGTGCACGTTGCTAAATTCAACACTTTTCGCAATGTGCTGAAAATGCACGTTGCGATAGAATCTTTCAGCAACGTGCATATGTTGCATGTTGCTAAAAATCATTTTTCGCAACGTGCATGGAGTGCACGTTGCCAAAAGAGGGCTATTGCAACGTGCAATCAATGCACGTTGCGAAAGCCATGTTGCTGTATCCTATTTTTCTACTAGTGAGCCTAGAGAGACTTTTTCTGAGTACCTAGTTCGTGTGAGGGCTAAGGTAGCCAAAATGACCACTAGGCCCACGTAGAAGGACCAGGTTTGGATAGTGATCAACGGAGCCTATGCTTTCATCAGTGATAGACTGGCAGGTTTTCCTATCAAAACATTTGAAGATTTGTATGACTGAGGCATCCAAATAGAAGAATTGGAGTCTAGACAAAAGAGAAACACTCATGGCTACCCTCAAAGAAGTCAAGGGTAGTAGCACCAACCTAGTGGGGCTGGCACGAAGCACATAGAGGTGAAAATAGTTGCTCTACAAAGAAGATTCAGTCGATTAGGAAGGCCACTTTCCAAAGTCTTTACAAGATTAAAGGCTGAAGGGATCTTGCAACCATTGCCACCAAGAGAGCTTCCAAACCCACTTCCAAGGAATTTGAAGCACCATGAGAAATCTGAATTTCATCATGTGACTGGCCATAAGACTGACGATTGTACTCACCTTCACCGTGAGATCCAAGATTTGATTGACAAAGGCCAGATTCCCAACCCAAAGGCACATGAGCCCAACACAAAGAGCAACCCACTACCTAATTATAATAGGGTGCCTCCTATATCAACCAACATGATTGGATCGGGCTTAACTAAGGAGTAAGTCAAGAATTTATTCGAGGATGTATATCAAACAAGGCCGAGAGAGCCAAGAGAGGGAGAAATCCAAGCTAGAACAAACCACTGAAAAGGTAGCCTCAACAATGAAGCCCAAAGAGATCACTGAGAGGGTGGAAGATGAACCTGTTCCTTTGGCTGTCAAAATTCACGCCAAGAAAGGTGGATAGGCCAACATTATAGTGAAAGGGGTCAAGCAAAGCTTAGAACCCGAAACTTGTGAATCTTGGTGACCAAGAAGAGGAAGAGCCCAAAGAAAAAGGGGAAGAAGAAGTAACGCCCATCCAAGAGAAGCCTACGCCGTCAAGCTCATATGCCAATAAATGGATGGCTAGAAAAGGCCCACCATCTAGGAGACTCAAGTTGAAGAAGGGTAGTGAAGTTAGGAAAGGGAAGCGAGCTGAGACTCTTATGAGGAGAGAGAGCTTACCTGGAAGGTGTAAGGAAGTGAAAGTCATGGGAATTTAGGATGACATTCCTCAAGTCAAGACCCTTCCAAACTTTTGGGCTAACTTTAGTAGTGATGACAAAGAGGAAGAGAGAATTGAGGGAGAAACACTCAGGGGTGAGAGAGAAAATGTCTAAGGAGTGACAAGGAGTTGTAGATTTTTCCATGATAAGGAAAAGGATAAACCAATTGAAAAGATAGTTGAAAAGGGCAAAGAAGTTTCAAAAGAAGAAGAAACTAAGGGAGAAGAAGATCAAGTGATCAAACAGTTAATGAAGACTCAAGCAAATGCTAGCATTTAGGATTTACTTATATCATCCCAAAAGTATAGAGAAGCCATCGTGAAGGCTTAAACAGAGGTAGAGATATCGATGATTGCCACTAGGAATTAAATGTTGACCGCCTTGACTAAAGTAACACCCAAGGGGGTAAGAGAAAAAGGGAAAATCACCTTCATAGATGAAGATCTACCATTCGAAGGGAGAAACAATAATAGGCCATTATTAATCACCGTAGCGATTGGTGGGAAGACGTCTCCTTGTATTAGGGTGGCCAACGGGTTGCCATTAATATTGTGCCTATGAAGATATTGCATAAGTACGGGGTTAGTGAAGACGAGCTTGAGCCTTGTGAGATGGTGATCAAGGCTTATGATGACTTGAAGATGAGTGCTATTGGGATCTTCAAAGCTTTAGTGAAGACTGGGCCAATCGAAGTGATGACGGAATTCAAAGTCCTTGATATTTTGGTCACATTCACTAGCTTATTAGGATGAGCATGGTACCATCCACTAGGAGGAGTTTCTTCCACCTTACATCAGAAAACTTGATTCAACGTGGATAAAGAGATCGTAACCATTCATGTAGCCTCAATAATTACACCAACTGCTTTGAGTGCAAAGGTTGGAGAAATACCTTGCATGGACGGCTTTCAAGTACCCGTGATTGATGAAGTCAGCCCAATCATTACTGGAATAATGAAGAAATAAGGGTACATACTAGGAACTCGACTTAGGAAAGATGGATGTGGCCTACCAACTTTTTCAGACTTCAAAGGTCAAACATCTAGAAGACGGTTGGGCTATGAATTGGAATGTGAAGAAGAAGATAATAAGCCCAGGAAAGGGAAATTCATCAAATTTGTCAAGGCCCAAGATACAAAGTATATAGGAGCTACTGAACCATGGGTTTTCAAGGGACTATTGAAGCCCAGATTTGAGATCTTCAGAGATATCCTTCAGGTAGGAGTCTCCAGAGGGAATGACTTGATGAGAGAGATGGAGAAGATGGCCATCAAATAGGAGAAGCCTCGAGAACCAGCACCGCTAATAAACCCATCCATTGACCTATCTGCTTTTATCAAGGAAGGAATTAAAAGTATATCTTATAAAGATGTGTTTGTACCCAACCTCTTTGAAGAAGAGGACATTGTTTAGGTTTCAAAATTTAATACGCTGAAGAATAATTTTGCTTACTTGTTTGATGTCTTTCCTAATGGTGTTGTGCATCATAATTTGCATTTCACTATCATATTTGAAATTCATACCATCCAAACTCATGACAATAATCTTGTTACAATAAGAAAACCTTAGAATATATGTATTGCACTTGATACAACTCTTGAAGAGAGAGCGAGAGAGGTTTGAAAAGTTATTAAAGAAACATGAAGAAGTCTTCGCCTGGTCCTATGACAACATGCCCATAATCGACAAAAGCATCGTTGAGCATACAATTTTGACTTATCCGCATGTGAAACCAATTAAGCAGAAGTTAAGAAGAATGAGGCCAGGGTGGGCTGAAAAAATCAAATAGGAAGTCTCTAAACAAATTAAAGTCAGGTTTCTAGAAATGGTGAGGTATCCCGAATGGTTAGCCAACATTGTGCTAGTATCAAAAAAGGATGAGAGGTTTGAATGTGTGTGGATTACCGAGACTTGAACAAGGCATCACTAAAGGATGATTTTCCTCTGCCCCATATCGATGTGTTGGTAGACAATGCTACCGCCAGTGTGATGTTCTCTTTTGTAGATGGGTTTTCTGGGTACAATCAGATAATGATGGCCAATGAAGACAAGATGAAGTCAGCCTTCATTACAGAATGGGGAACTTATTGCTACAAGGTGATTCCCTTCGATTTGAAGAATATAGCGGCCACTTACCAACGAATTTACAATGCTATTTCACGATATGATGCATAAGGAGATAGAAGTTTAAGTAGATGACATGATGGTGAAGTCCAAGACCCAAGAGGTTCACTTTGAAGCCGTAAAAAAATTCCTAGAAAAGGTAAAGAAATACAAGCTGCAGTTAAATCCAAAAAAGTGTGTCTTCAAAGTTACCTCAAGGTAGCCGCTGAGGTTTGTAGTTGGCAAGAAAGGGATAGAAGTAGATCCAGACAAGGTGAAGGCCAGTACGGAGATGATGTCACCTAAGATTGAAAAAGAAGTTTGAGGGTATCTAGGGAAGACAGACAAGTTGTAGTCGATTCATCGCTAGACTAACAACAATTTGTGCACTAATATTTAGGTTTTTACAAAAGAATCACCTGATAGGATGAAATGATCAGTGCAAAGAAGCATTCGAAAGAATTAAAAAGTACTTGTAGAACCCACCAATTTTGAGGCTGCCAAAACGTGGGAAGAATTTAATTCTTTACTTAGCTCTTAAGAAGGAGGCTATCGGTGCCATGTTGGCACAAAAAGATAAGAAGGGTGTAGAGCACACCATCTATTATCTTAGCAAGAAGCTGTTATCATATGAGATGAAGTATAGCTACGTGCAGAAAACCTATTTAGCCATGGTCTGGCTCTCAGAGAAGCTAAGGCACTATTTTTAGTCTGACAAAATTAAGGTTGTCTTGAAAGAGGACTCGATGAAGTATCTTTACTAGGAACCAGCATTGGTGCAGAAGCTAGTAGGATGATTGGTACAATTATCAAAATTCGACATTGAACATGTTACCAAGAAGGTGGTTAAAGGAAGAATAGTGGCAGAATTCTTGGCCATGAACCCGGTTGACGGCAATGAACCATGGGAGTTAGAATTCCCAGCTGAACATCTGAGGGTAATCTCGATAATGGGATAGAGAATGTTCTTTGATGGAGCTTTTAATCGTAACAGTGATGGAATAGGAGTTATTCTAATGCCACCAGCTGAAGAAGTAATCTGATTCGCCAAAAAATTAGAGTTCAAAGTCACCAACAATATGGCCGAGTATGAAGCTTGCACCTCTAGTTTAGAATTTGTGATTGCCATGGGTATTGATGTAATGGAAGTGTTGGGAGATTCCAAGCTAGTCATCTCTCAAGCCAATGAAGACTGGGATTTATGAGAAGAGAAGCTGAAGCCCTACCTTGAACACGTTAGAAGGTTGATGATAAAGGCATGAAAATACACTCTTAAGCATAAATAATGAATGCTAATTGGTGAATATTGTAAAAATTTTATGATATTTTAGCATAATTATTTTGCTTATGCCTCTTTTACATTTGTCTCATTTCTTTCGCATTTTTTTAGTCTTTATCTTGAAATACAGTGCTATCCTTAAATTGTGATAAATGGAAATCTTTTTGCAGGTTTAATAAAATGGACATAACTCTCAATCTAAATATCAAAATGAAGAGATTCTTGGACCTGGAGCAACATGACTCAATCATACACAATGTTGAAGAACAATCAAAAGCCCAAATCAAACATTTCATGGGCCGAAATTGAGACGCAACAAAACTGAACTATAGTTGTTGGTCAACCTAACCCATGTTCAGTATTTTGACCATATCTCAGATAAGACTTGTCCAAATTGCATGAATTTGATGGCCATGAAAAGATGAGACAAAAAGCTACAACTTTCATGTCTTCACAAAGCCTAATTCAATCATTTTGTTAGTAAAAAATGTGCTGAAATTTGGTGGAAGGTTTGGTGGCCGAAAATGTGGAAGATTGATCCATATTAAAATAGTTCCATTTAATCACCTATATAAGGATAACTTGAGGAGTTGAATGGGAGAGGAGAAAAATCATTTGAATTCCATTATATCATTGTATATTACATTTCTCTATTGTATTTTCTCTTTAGAAATGATGGGAATGAATTGTAAGTTATGCTACAACTCTTTGTAAGGCTATAGATGAACTTGTATGCGTAGTTTATCTATTTCTCTACTTTGATTCTTCCTCAAGGGCTATAAAGTTTGTATGTTTGTTTACGTGTTAAACTCTTTCTTATCTTGTGATTTATCTTTAACCCATAAATTATAATTCTCAATTTCATATAAATTTTGTCATGCTTTCTTTATGTGATTCGTGTTGAATTATAATTGTTACTGGTAGTTTTGCTTTATGAGTTAATCTTTTACTGCAATATTGTCAATAGATATATTGTCACTCTTGGATAACTTGTAAGAATGAACGTTGCTGGTAAATATTGATTGTAAAGAGTTTATGCATATCAAATACATGTGTTTATCAATTATGCTTTATAATACATATTTTCCGATTGATTGTTTGGGATGTGAAACTTTTAATTGAGTTATAATTGTTGAATCAAAATGGGGATTAGATTTACAAAACATATAAGTGATTCTCGATGCCTTACCTCTTAATTACCATCGATTGTGTCTAATTATTATGCATTATAGTCTCTTTATAGTCAATTACTTCAAAGTTAAATTTTACGTCTTTATTATCTTTTTAGTATTTTTGTCTTACTAACCTCTTTTGTCGATAGCCTCCTTGTGGTTTCGACATGTCAACTTATACTATAATAATCGCGGTATATTTTGGGCGTAAACAAAATTTGGTACCGTTTCCAAGGAGGTGAAATAGACGAAAGATGGTTTATATTTTTCATTTCTTTTTCTTGTAAAATTTCATCTCTTCGTTTCTTTGCTTTTCTATTTTTTTCGGTTTAAACAATTTCTTAAGTTTGCCTAACTTTGCTTAATCTTGCCTAACTCTAATTATTATTCTCTTCCTTTTTCATTTCTTTAATATTTTGTTATCTTAATTATTCTTCTACTAACTTTTTATTTTTACGCATCTAACTTTTATTTTTATGCACCTAACATTTATTTTTACGCATCTAACTTTTACTTTTTATGCACCTAACTTTTATTTTTACGCATTTAATATTTATTTTTACGTATTTAACTTTATTTTTACACACCTAACATTTATTTTTACCCATCTCACTTTTGTTTTTATGCACCTATTTTTTTTTATGTTCCTAACTTCTAACTTTTTAAATTGTAGTCTTTTAATATAATTGTTTCATATTTGAAAGGTTGGCTTTGCCATCTTGTTTCTTTTAATTATTTTTTTTTTGTATATACTTGTCAAAGGTTGGGTTTGCCACCTTGTTTGTTTTATTTTTTTCCTTTTCTTCTCTCTAACTTTTTTTTATCTTATTGCTTTTTTACTTTATTTGAGAATTTTCTTGTGTAAAAAAAAAAAAAAGAAAGAGATAGAGAGAGATAAATTTTAAGGATGTATGAAGCAATCTAGGGTTAAACGAGGGAGATTTATGAACAAATCAGAATTAGAACCATAACAAGATTTTGTAACCAAAGAAAATCTAATTCTTAGTTCATCTTCATCCTCTAATTCTTAACTAGGGAATTGGAAGCCTTGAAAACCAAAGATAGGAAGGTCACCCACACGGTTGCTAAGGTTGAATCACAAGATATATGTTTTGTTTGTGGAGGGGTGGAACACTCAGCTCAGGATTGCCCAACTTATAGTGACATGAGAACGGTGTATAAGGAACAATGTAATGCCTTAGGGATGTACAAAAAGCTTTATTCACCTTATTTGGAAACCTATAACCCTAGCTGGAGAAACCACCCAAACTTTAGTTGGAAATATAACCCCCAAAATGACAACCAATGGAAACAGGAAGAACAACCACCCAGGTCTTATCAAGCACCTCAATACAATGCACCACAAGTTAGGAATTCCTTAGAGGACACCTTACAAGCATTTATAGAGGCCCAAAATAAGACTAACCAAAAATTTTAAACAGTTCTTGCACAAGTGGTGGAAGAGAACAAGGAGATCACAAGTCAAATCGCTAAGCTAACTAGTGCTTTGACCATACAAGGGTGAGGTAAGTTTCCATCTCAAACTCAGTATAATCCAAAGGGCCAACATATGGCGCAAGCCTCTAACTCTGACACACAAAATCTCGAAGACGTAAATGCCATCACTACTCGGAGTGGTAAGATTTTAAATGAGCCTACATTGCCAATCAACACATCCATGAAAAGCAAAGATGTTCCCCCACAAAAGGAGGACATTTTTTAGAAAGAACTTGAAAAGAAAATTTTGATCCAGGTGCCTTTTCCCCAAGCTCCAGATCTCATGGGAAAAACTCAAAAATTCAATGTAAGAATCTAGAAAATTTAAAACAAGTTAAGATTAAGCTTCCTTTGTTGCAGGTAATTAAATAGGTTCCCAATTACGCCAAAGTTATCAAGGATCTATGCACTATCAAAAGAAAGCACTATGTCTAGAAGACTGCATTATTGACTGAACCAGTAAGTGTAGTAATTGAATAGAAAGCACCACCCGAGTACAAAGATCCAGGGTGTCCTACAATTTCCTGCCAGATCGGGACACATGAATTCAGTCAAGCATTGTTAGACTTGGGAGCAAATGTCAATCTCATGCCCTATTCTGTTTACTTATAATTAGGACTTGGAGAAATCAAACTCACATCTGTAGTTCTACAATTGGCCGACCGATCAGTCAAGAAACCACGGGGAATAGTGGAAAATGTTCTATTACAGATTGATAAATTTTATTACTATGTTGATTTTCTTGTTTTGGATACCAAGTCTGTGGTCAATATGGAGTCCAAAATCCTTCTTATTTTAGGGAGACCTTTTCTTACCACTGCTAATGCTTTTATTAATTGTAGGAATGGTCTTATGAAATTATTATTTGGGAATATGACTCTCGAGGTGAATATTTTCCATATTGGAAAGCAGCCATGAGAGAAGGATGACTGCTACCATTCATATATGATAGGCACACTTATCTCAGAGAATGCTTATAGAAAACAAGATTTTGACTATTTAGGATACCTTCTTGATTCTGATTTTGAAATTTCTTTGATCCTGGTGATACGACTAATCTGTTTGGTGTTTTTGACTCATAGGATAAAAGGACTCGATTTTGGCAACCACGCTTTGAATAATTGCCTTGTGGTAGAGAGAAGCCAAGATCCTCTAACTTAGAGGCACCAAAAGTTGAACTTTCCCCACTACCCATAGGTTTGAAGCACGTAGTCTTGGGAGCAGGTGATACCTTTCCTATTATTATTTCTTCAGAACTTAGTGTTGATCAAGATGAAAAAATGATAAACTTGTTAAAAGAACATAAGTCTACACTAGGTTGGACTATAGCTGATATTAAAGGTATTTTTTTCATTAATATGTTCCCATAGAATCCATCGAGAGGAAGGTACCCAACCTTGCAGAGACCCCCAAATGAGACTTAACCCAACAATGAAAGAAGCGGTAAAGAAAGAAGTCTTAAAACTATTATATACAGGTATAATCTATCAAATATCTGATAGTCAATGGGTAAGTCCAACACAAGTAGTGCCTAAGAAATCTGGAGTAACTGTGGTTCAAAATGATAAACAAGTGTCTATTCCAACTAGGGTAGTAATCGAATGTTGGATGTGCATTGATTATAGGAAATTAAACACAACCACCCGAAAAGACTACTTTCGATTGCCTTTTATTGACCAAATCTTGGAATGTGTAACTGGTCATCCTTTTTATTGCTTTCTCGATGGTTCTCAGGATATTACCATATAGAGATTGCTATAGAGGATCAGAAAAAGACTACCTTCACATGCCCTTTTAGTACTTATGCTTTTCGTAGGACGCCATTTGGATTATGTAATGCACCAGCTACTTTTTAACGTTGCATGCTTAGTATTTTCTCAGACATGGTCGAAAAATGCATGGAGGTTTTTATGGATGATTTGACTGTTTTTGGTAACTCTTTTGATTCATGTCTACTTAACTTAAAATCTGTTTTGAGTAGGTGTGAAGAAAAAGGACTTGTGCTTAATTGGCAAAAATGTCATTTCATGGTGTCTTCTGGGATTGTTTTGGGACACATTGTTTCAGAAAGAAGAATGAAGGTTGACAAGGCTAAAATCGAGCTGATCTCTAAATTACCTACACCCAAAACGATAAAAGATGTCTGATTTTTTATAGGGCATGCTAGTTTTTATAAGAGGTTTATTCAAAATTTTTCTTCCATATATAGACCATTGTGTAACCTCTTATTAAAAGATTATGAATTTGTGTGGACTCAAGCTTGTGAGGAAGCATTTGAGACACTAATTGCCAAACTCACCATTGTTCCTATTATGCAGTCACCTGATTGGAGCCTTCCATTTTAAATTATGTGTGACGCCAGTAAGTATGCTGTAGGAGCAGTCCTTGGTCAACAAAGGGAGGGCAAACTCTTTGTTGTTCACTATGCTAATAGGACCTTGAATGATGATCAAATGAATTATTCTACTACTGAAAAGGAACTATTAGCTGTTGTTTTTTCCTTGGGCAAATTTCGTTCTTATTTAATTGGTTCACCTATTACTGTGTTTACTGATCCTGCGGCTCTTAAGTACCTTTTTTCTAAGAAGGACGCTAGGGCCAGTCTAATTACATGGATTTTTCTTTTGCAGGAATTTAATCTAACCATTACGGACAAGAAGGGTGTCGAAAATGTTATAGCAAATCATTTATCTCATCTTGAGTTCCATGATTCCACTAATGCCAAACCCATTCAAGATGATTTCCCTGATGAATATCATTTCACTGTAAGCCAAGTACCTTGGTATGCACATATTGTAAATTACTTGGTTTGCGGATAAGTTCTATCTAACTGGTGTGTACAAGATAAGCGTAAGTTCTTGGTTGAGGTGCGTAATTTTTATTGGGATGATCCTTATCTTTTTAAATATTACGCTGACCAAATTATGCGACGTTGCATTCCTGACAGTGAAATTGCTAGTGTATTAAACTTTTGCCATAGCGCTGCTTGTGGTGGTCATTTCTCAATAAAAAAGACTGCCGCAAAAAGTTTACAGTGTGGACTCTACTGGCCCATTTTGTTCAAAGATACAAACAATTTTTGTCGTTTGTATGAAAAATGTCAAAAGTTGGGTGCTTTATCTCACCATCATATGATGCCTCTTAACCTATTATTGTTATTGAGGTATTTGACTATTGGGGTATTGACTTTATGGGACCTTTTCCAGTATCTTTTGGTTATCTTTACATTCTTCTAGCTGTTGATTATGTGTCCAAATGGGTGGAGGCTGTGGCTTGTCATACTAATGATAACACAACCGTGGTAAAGTTCTTAAAAGAAAATGTGTGTTTAGGCATGGTACGCCACGTATCATCATCAATGGCCAAGGGACACATTTTTGTAACCATTCCTTTGAAGCTTTGATGCGCAGGTATGGTGTTCTTCATAACATTTCCACCGCATACCATCCATAGACAAATGGGCAAGCTGAGCTTGGAAATAGGGAGGTCAAGCAGATTCTCGAAAAAACTGTTAACTCGAATCACAAAGACTGGTCTTTACACCTTCTGATGCATTATGGGCATATCGCACTGCTTACAAAACTATCCTAGGAATGTCTCCATATATCCTTGTCTATGGGAAAGCTTGTCATTTACCTATTGAGCTAGAACATAAAGCTTATTGGGCTGTTAAAGCCCTTAACTTTGATTTGAATGTTGCAGGTCTTCAATGGAAGTTACAATTATTAGAAATAGAAGAATTGCGGAATGATGCCTATGAAAACTCCAAGATCTACAAAGGTAAGATGAAAGCGGCTCATGATAAGCAAATCTTTGAGGAAAAACGTTGAGCTAAATCAACGGGTTTATCTTTATGATTCTCGATTGCATTTACACCCTAGAAAGTTGAGATCTCGATGGACTAGGCCATCTGTGGTGAAGCACATTTTTTCCAATGGAGTGGTGGACATTGAGGACCCCACCGATGGGTGAATTTTCAAAGTTAATGGGCAACGGTTGAAAAATTTTGTGGAAAGGGAAAGCCAGTTTATGTGTCTTGAGGAGATCTTTGTTGTGCCTCCTATTTATCATAATTAATCGGGTTCTATCTGTCATATCTGTCTATACCATATCTTGACTTTTTTTTTTTGCTTTTATTATTTGGTTGTCTTGCTTTTATTATCTGCTTATACCATATCTTGACTTTGTCTTTACTTTTATTATTTGTCGGTAACATAATTTTTTACTTTAATTTCTGATTTTGCTTTTATTTTCCTTTGCATATCTTTATTTTATTTTCTAGTCGAATGGTGGATGTGGTACTCTGTGACTATTTAAGTTGGTTTTCCAGTTCCCAAAAAACTCTAACCCAAACAAAAATCGTGCATTCATCATTTCTCTTTCAAAATGGATACGATTCTTTCAAACCTTCGTAAACATTTTCCTTTTGTTCCTCCAAATGCATTAATCAAAATATACAAAGCACGATTTTAGACGCTAAAATTGCTAATGCTCATGGGTTTACCTGTTGATCTACGATGGTTAATTGAAGCCAAGGTCCGATTATCTAGTGAATGTTCAAAAGCCTTTGTTTCCTTTATGCCTGGTTTGGGTAAAAGCTCTTATGCGAAAAAGTAGAGAGCAAATAAATTACAAGTTTGTCACAGATGTGCATGATAGACCTGTAACAACCGATGTCGCTCTTTAGGATTTGTGTCTATAAATCGAGAAGATAAGATTCAGTTCATTAAAGATGGACAGAGTAAGAAGTCTCTATATAATATCTTGTTGACTCTTGAGACGCATCCTTATGGACTTGTGAACTGAGAGATTTTAAGATTGTGGACACAATTTTGAGAAGAGCAGGAATGCTATAGTCTCAGGAGTCTGACTCATAAATGATCATGTTTGCCAATTTATAAGAAAATAGGATGGGAAGCATATCCCCAACTCATATAAGGTGTTTCAGCCATTACTGGACGTAAAACCAGAGGAAAATGTGAGCCACAATCACAACTCCTTGTACATATGCATGCTTGCCGTTATTTCGAAATTCCTATTTTTATTTTATTTTATTTATTTTCAACGTTTTTTAGACAAATAGTTGAGCTACCTATATAAATGTCATTATTGTAATACTCTTTTGCATTCTATTAATAAATATCATGTTCTTCATTTGCATATATATAGTTAGTGACTTGTATCACAATGGAGGGAACCTCAGCTCATCGATTTTGAAAAATATGTGCATTTTGTGGATCTCAGCCTGGTAAAAGTTTAGCTTTTGTAGAAGGAGCTCACAATCTTGGTAGGGCTCTAGCTGAGAGAAAACTTCATTTAGTTTATGCGGGAGGTAACCTTGGGTTAATGGGGTGTGTGTCAACAACTGCATACGTAGGAGGAAGTCAAGTTTTAGGCATTATCCCTAAAATTTTGGTTCATATCATTGGAAGAACAGTTGGGGAGGAATTACAGGTCTCATCCATCCATGAACGCATAGCTTATATGATTTAAAATGCAGATGTCTTTATTGCTTTACCAGGAGGTTTTCAAACAATGGAAGAAATCTTTCAAGTTATCTCTTGGACCCAACTCAATATACACCAGAAACCCATAGGTTTGTTGAATGTCAATAATTTATTTGATTGTGTATTGTGTTTTGTTCATCAAGCTGTGGAACAAAGTTTTATCTCACAATCAGCACAACGGATTCTTCTTTCTACCTCAACTACTGTTGAACTAATTGATAAATTGCAAGCTTTTGTTTATGACCCTGACCCTGCAGCATCTCCAATTGACTGGTCAGTGGGAATGAGCAATAAGTGCAAATTGGATATGACGCTTCGTTTGTAACTTTTCTTACTTTTGGCTTCGTTCACAACATTTTATTTTTGGTTAAGTGTCTTTCAAGTTTCTTTCATTTGAATAACTGAAGTTTCAGATGATGTCTCGTATACTTTCTCTTTCTACATTCAAACATTGAGGACAATGTTTCGATCTGGTTGGGGGTAGATAGTAGGCATATGTTATATTTTGCATTGCATTTCAAAAAAAAAAAATTCTATATAAGTTGAATTTTTTTTTACCGCGGTTTATTTTGGGTGTAAACAAAATTTGGCGCCGTTACCGAGGAGGCAAAATAGACAAAAGATGGTTTACATTTTTCATTTTTTTCTTGTAAAATTTCATCTCTTAGTTTCTTCGCTTTTCTATTTTGTTTGGTTTAAATAATTTCTTAACTTTGCCTAACTTTTCATAATCTTGCGTAACTCTAATTATTATTCTCTTCCTTTTTTATTTTTATTTTGTTATCTTAATTATTCTTGTACTAACCTTTTATTTTTATGTATCTAATATTTATTTTTTTGCATCAAACATTTATTTTTTACGCACCTAACCTTTATTTTTGCACATCGAACTTCTGTTTTTTACGCACCTAAGTTTTATTTTTACGCATCTAATATTTATTTTTACGCATCTAAGTTTTATTTTTATGCACCTAACATTTATTTTTACGCATCTATTTTTTTTTTTTACACTCCTAATTTTATTATGTTCCTAACTACTAACTTTTTAAATTATATCTTTTAATATTCTTGTTTTATATTTGAAAGGTTGGCTTTGCCACATTATCTCTTTTAATTATTTTTTAATCTGCATATACTTGTCAAAGGTTGGCTTTGCCACCTTGTTTGTTTTATTTTTGTTTTTTTCTCTTCTTCTCACTAACTTTTTTTTATCTTATTGCTTTTTTACTTTATTTGAGAACTTTCTTGTGTAGAAAAAAAAAAAAGACAAATTGTGAGGATGTTTGAAGCAAGCTGGAGACAAACGAGGGAGTTTTATAAAGAAATCAGAATTAGAACCACAACAAGATTTTGCAACCGAAGAAAATCCAATTCTTAGTTCATCTTCATCTTCTAAATCTGATACAATAAGCCAACATGAGGATAACCCCGTTAAAACTCTAAAAGATTACTTGCATCCTACCCGCACAACCATACTATCATGTAACATATTTCTATACAACACACCAAAGTTGGACTTTCACCCTGGGATGATATATCTTTTACCAACGTTCAACGGTTTAGATAGTGAAAACCCTTATGTGCATGTTAGGGAATTTGAAGAAGTAGTGGGCACCTTTTATAGTCAGGCAAATGCCATAAATTCTGTTACGTTAAAATTTTCCTTTTCCCTCTAAAAGACAAAGCAAAGAGTTGGCTGTTGACACATCCGAAAAATAGGATCATCTCCAAGTATAGGAGTGTCAAAGTAATAAACCCGGTGAGACCAGGGTCGATCCATGAGGAAGGGGATTTAGCGCTACAAATTATAAGATAAACAAATAAATATGAATAATCAAAATGATATTAACAAAAGATGGTAAAACCATCCATGGAAATAGGAGGTAAAACCTACCATAGCAAATGAAAGAACAATTTCATAAGCAATAAATAAGAATAATTAAAGTACCAAAGTAAGAGGAATTAACACAATAATAATGAAAGCTAAGGTTAGGGGATCCGCCTTTGATATATCAAATAAGGATAAGTAGCCCATTTTAGTTATATGAATTATATTTGTTTCGTTACCAATATTTATACCACGTCTTGTAAATGGGTGAAAGCATCCAATATGTCAATCACCATATGTCTACAACAAATCAAGGCTCCTAACTAGATTCTTAACAGTAATGAAGAACCGTAAGACATTTATAAATGATCCAAGCATTTGATGTGCCAAGGATTGACTACAATGGATCAAGACCTCCACTTTATGAGTGATGTCAAGATTGATTAAACAAATAAATATAAAACATATAAAATAAATAACAAAAGATTATGATTATTAACCATATATCAAGGGTTAGAAAATCATTATTCTCATATAAAGGGTTTCACCCTTTCACCTTAGCAAAACATTATAAAAGAAAGAAAACAAATTGCAAGAAAAAAAAAATTCATTAATAACATTAAAACACAAGAGAGAAAAACATAATAACAAGAGATCCCAGCCAAGGCCAAGATGCCCTCATGGGTCACAAGGGACCTCTATTTATAGATACATTCAGGGACAAACTTATCAAATTACAAAGGAACATTTGTCAAATATTTTGTTGACAATTGGGGTAATTAGGTGAACCAACTTTGACCACCAATTTTGACATTGAATTATTGAGAATTTTGATCACATGTCTTCATAAAAGCTGTAGATATTTCTCTCAGCTTTCAAGAACATCTTGATTCATATGATTTGGATATGTATTTTGAGAGATATGGTCAAAATACTAAGACATGGTCAGGCTGGGCCGAAACTATAGATGGGTTCACTTCAAGCCCTTTTTTGGTCCACTAAGAGCCCAAATTTGATGATGCTTGTAAAATACAATCTTGTAGAAAATTTAATCAATGTTCCAAAACATTAATATTTGCACCATTCTAATATATAAATAGAAAGTTATGCCCATCTTACCGAACCCACATCAAAACCGAAATTAAGAGAAAGTTAATTCAAAAGATGTAAAGACTACAAATATGCTGAAGTTGAAGAATTTAATGACACTATTAATGCAATATGATGAATTAAATGTTAGCCCTAAGGCTACATGATAATTTTGATGATAACAATACACATTGATTCATTGTGATTTACTAACATGTTTATTTATGTGCAAGAGTAATATCATTGAAATAATTGTAAAATCAAGAAAAGGCTTATTAAAATGAAGTGTTGAAGCTAAGGAAAAGACTACATGTTAAAGGCACCAAAGTTTAAGAACAAGGATTGACTCAAGGAATGTGACACATGAGCAATGTTCAATCAATTGATCATATATATCTCTATAGATGTCCAAATGACGTGATTCTTGATCTTTTGGAAAGCTTACTCAATTTATAACATTTCATATGTCTTAAAGAAATTCAAATTTCAAGTGCAAGGTTGTCCAAATCATCATGCAAGTTGAAAGACAAATGGAAGCAGCTGACATGAGCACCAAATACTCGTTTTGGACATATCTTGAGCTAGAAATATCAAAATGACTTGCTTCTTACGACATTGGAAGAGGACTTAATGAAGCATATTTCATATGTTTTGAATAAATTTAAATTTCAAACGGAAGGCTGACATAATTGACATGCAATTCGGTGGACTGACACATAGCGTAAAAATCACTTATTTGAGCACCGAATGAGTTTTTGTCCATATCTTGAGTTAGAGATTATTCCAAATGCCTTGATTCTTATGGAATTAGAAAGAATATTCAATGAACAGATTTTCATATTCTTTGAAGAAATTCAAATTTCAAACGGAAGGGGAGGGGAGAAGGCCGACATTACATACCCTGTGTCAAGTCGGTGGACTGATACATGGAAGAAAAATCAAGTGACATGAGCACCGAATGGTGTTTTGGCCATATCTTGAGCTACAGATATCCAAATGACTTGATTCTTGATGCGTTAGAAAGCTTATTCAAATTTGCAGATCTTTTATGTTTTGTATATTTTGAAATTTCAAACGAAACATTGACAAAAATGGCAGACAAGATTAGGAGGCAGTTTTTTCATGGTGGAGCACAGAACATTTGGAGATGGTGTCTTCACTTGTCTTAAGTTCATGCGCATTTGCGCTATAAGAGGAGTCCCTTCTCCATGCATTCAGGCAAGAGGGCAAGAGAAGCATCTATCAAGCAAAAAACAAGAGAAATATCAAGTCCAGAGAGCTTTTATATTCTTTATCTACTCTTTGAGTTGTACTTTTGTTGTAAAAATTATCCTTATTCTTGTATTGTGGTGAGAGTGAGATTTTCTTGTAAAGGATAATAGTTATCCTTGAGAGAATTCTTGTTGTGTGTTATCAAGAGTTGAAAGAAGTTGCCTTGGTGAGGTTGTTCATCAAGAAGAACTCTTGGTGTGGTGTTATCAAGAGTTGAAGAAAACTGCCTTGGTGTGGTTGTTCATCAAGAAGAACTATTGGTGTGGTGTTATCAAGAGTTGGAAGAAAAAGTCTTGGTGAGGTTGCTCATCAAGCAAGTTGTAAAGATTTCTACAAGTTAGTGGAAAGCTTAGCTCATGGAGCTAGGAGCCCGTGGACGTAGGCAAGGTTTGCCGAACCACGTAAATTGAGTTTGCACTCTCTGTATCCCTATCTCTTTACATTAACTTGCACTTGTGATTGTTCTTTATTTCTATTCTCTTGATTGCATTATATTTTCATCTTCTTCACCTTTATTCTTAAAGAAAGAGTTAAATAATTTTGATCTTTCAATAAAAGTTTTCTAAATCCGTATTGATAAATAAAAACCCAATTCACCCCCCCTCTTGGGTTGCCATACCTGGGTCAACAAGTGGTATCAGAGCAAGGTTGCTCAATTTTTTAAATCTTAATCGATTTTTGAGCTATGGCAACTTTTAATTCAACTTCATATATTGAGGGACTTTCTATCTCTAGACCTCCATTTTTTAATGGAAGTGATTACTCTTATTGAAAAACTAGATGAGTATTTTCTTGAAATCTTTTGATTATGATTTGTAGTCTATTGTTTTGGAAGGACCTTTTATTCCTACCAAAATTGAATATGGAGAAAGCATGCTTAAAGAACCTAAAGAGTTTAGTGAAGATGATAAAAAGAAATTGAGTTTGAATGCTAAAGCTATGAATGTGTTGTATTGTGCTCTAGATAGAAATGAGTTTAATAGAATATCTACTTGTTCTACGGCACAAGAAATATGGCACACACTTGAAGTAACTCATGAAGGAACTAGTCAAGTTAAAGAATCCAAAATTAGTATGCTAGTTCATAGTTATGAGCTTTTTAAGATGAAATCGGATGAATCAATTTCTGAAATGTTTACTAGATTTACGGATATTATTAATAGTTTGAAATCTCTTGGTAAATCTTATTCTAATGTTGAAATGGTGAGAAAGATTCTTAGGTGTCTACCAAAATCTTGGGAGCCAAAGGTGACGGCAATTCAAGAAGCAAAGGACCTCACCAAACTACCATTAGAAAAACTTATGGGTTCTCTCATGACTCATGAAATCACCTTGAAGGAGAATGAAGAAGATTTCAAGAAAAAGAAAAATATCGCTTTCAAATCTTCAACAAAAGAAGATGATGAGTCCGACGATGAAGGAGATGATGAAGATCTTGCATTCATCACAAGAAAGCTAAAAAGGATGATTAGAAGAAACCAAGAATTCAAGAAGAATTCTAGAAGGGAGTATAAAGGGCAAAGCTCAAAGCAAGATAAGAAAAATGATCAAGTCATTTGCTATGAGTGCAAGAAACCGGGACATGTAAAGATGGATTGTCCTTACTTCAAGAGTCAAAACAAGAAATCCAAAGCAATGAAAGCCACAAATTGGGATGATAGTGAAGCTAGCTCCACCGAAGAAGAGATTGCGAAGTGGCAAACATGTGCTTCATGGCTTTAAGTGAAGATGAGGTAAGTATTCTAAACTATGATCCTAAACTTTCATATGATGAATTACTTGAAGCATTCCAAAATTTACATGTGCAAGTTGATAAGCAAAATTCAAAAATTAATGCTTTCAAAAGAAGTCAAAAATCAGTTATCTCAATTAGAAGAGGTGGTAGAAATAAATGAAGCTTTAGAAAATGAAAATGAAAATTTTAAAGAAAAAAGATTTTGAAAGTTTGGAAAGTCAATACTTTATTAAAAACTGAAAATGATTTTTAAAAGAAAAGGATTTTGATAAATTGGAGAGAAAAATGCTATTTTGAAAAAGGAAAATAATGACTTAAGAAATATTGTTGATAGTTTTACAAAAAGCACAAAAAATTTGAATTCTATGTTACAAAACCAAGGTGTGTTTTTGATAAAAGAGGTTTAGGATATAAAACTCATAAAAATCAAAAGTATTTTAAAAATTATTTTGCTCATGCATCTTCTAGAAAATCCTAATCATTCATGTACTTATTGTGGAAGAAAGGACACAAAAGTGCATTCTTGCTATATTAAGAGATATCATAATTTGAAACAAATATGGGTTCCAAAAGTACCATAACTAACCCCCAAGGACCCAAGAACTTTTGGGTACCAAAAAGTTACTCCTTGAATGTTGATTGTAGAGACAAAGTGGCAAACACAAGTGGTACTTAGATAGTGGATGCTCAAGGCATATGACCGGAGATGCCTCTAAGTTCTCAAGATTAATCATGAAGAAAGGAGGATATGTGACCTTCGGTGATAATGCCAAAGGAAGGGTAATCGGACATGGTGATATTGGTAACCCTTCTTCACCTATTATTAAAGATGTTTTGCTTGTTCATGGTTTAAAACATGATTTGATTAGCATTAGTCAATTGTGTGATAAGGGATATTTTGTTACTTTTGAGCCTAATAGATGTGTGATTAAGGATGTTAGTAACAATAAGACATTATTTGTTGGTAATAGATGTGGTAATATTTATACAATTGATATTGATGTTAATGATCATATAGAAAATTGTTTCATTGTTAATCATGATGCTTGGTTATGGCATAGAAGGTTAGGTCATGCTAGCATGGACACAATTTCAAAAATTTCTAAAAATGATTTAGTTGATGGTCTTCCAAAAATAAAATTTGAAAAGGATAAGATTTGTGATGCTTGTCAATTTGGAAAACAAGTGAGAACTTCTTTTAAACAAAAGAAATTTATTTCAACAAATAAACCTCTACAATTACTTCATTTGGATTTATTTGGACCATCAAGAACTCAAAGCCTTGGTGGAAAGTATTATGTTTTTGTTATTGTGGATGATTATTCAAGATTCACTTGGGTATTATTCTTGAAAACTAAAAATGAGGCCATACAAGCTTTTTCAAAATTTGCAAAAAGAGTCAAAAATCAAAAAGGGTATTCTATTGTGTCCATTAGGAGTGATCATGGTGGTGAAGTAGACAATGTTGCATTTGAAAATCTTTGTGATGAAAATGGTTTTAAGCATAATTTTTCCTCACCTAGAACTCCACAACAAAATGGTGTTGTTGAAAGGAAAAATAGGACTATCCAAGAAATGGCTAGGACCATGTTACTTGAAAATAATTTGCCAAAATATTTTTGGGCCGAAGCCGTTAATACCGCATGCTTTATAATCAATAGAGTTCATATTAGAGCTTTAATAAAGAAAACTCCTTATGAACTTTGGAAAGGAAGAAAACCCAACATTGGATTTTTTAAAGTTTTTGGATGTAAATGTTTTATTTTAAACACTAAGGATAACCTTGGAAAATTTGATGCAAAAGCCGATGTTGGAATTTTTGTTGGCTACTCCAACCATAGTAAAGCATATAGAGTTTTTAACAAAAAGACTCTTACTATTGAAGAATCTATGCATGTTGAATTTGATGAAACTAATGTTATTTCTTCAAAGAATTTAGATGATGATATTGTTGAGGTAGAAAGGCAAATCAAGGAATCAAGGCTTGATAAAAAGAGCCAAGATGAATTACAACTTCAACAAGAAAAGCTTGAGGAAGTAAATGATTCTTCCCAAGAATTACCAAAGGAATGGAGGTATGCAAAAGCTCACCCTAAAGATCTCATTATTGGTGAACCATCACAAGGTATGAAAACTAGATCTTTTTTAAGAACTTTTGTAATCATTTTGCTTTTGTCTCTCAATTTGAACCAAAATCTTTTAAAGAAGCCAAAAATGAGAAAAGTTGGATTTTGGCTATGCAAGAAGAATTGAACCAATTTGAGAGAAATCAAGTTTGGGAATTAGTCCCTAGACCCAAATATGACTAAACCCCATAGTCAAGATAGACTTTGCATAATTAGAAGAGAATTAGGCATGTTGAATATGTCTTAATTTTGCTTTAATATGATAATCTTTGAATAGTAGCATATGTTAAGGGGGAGTAGTTACTTTGATTACATATTTTTGATGATAACAAAAGGGAGAGAAATAGTTGGATTGCTTATATTCATTACAAGTGCCATTTTTTGAGTTTGAAAACTTGGTTTGGAAAATCATGATTTTGAAAACCAAGAGGTTGCTGATAAGTGTCTATTTATATATCATTTTCATATCAATTCGTCCATGTTTCTTTGCTATATTCCTTGGTATTTTTATGTTTTTGTGTGGTTTTTGATGTTTGTAGGAGTTTTGGAGGAACTTACACAAAATTGGAGTAAAACCCTTCATTTTCACCTCTGCTAGTCAACCAATTTCTTGGAGTTGATTGTATCGATATACAATTAACCGGATAACATGCTATATACCATTGAAAAGCTCTCGAAGTCTATTTTCTGGAGAAATTTACGGTTCACGAATTTATGTAGTGTACCGAAAGTTGTGATAAAAATGGTATGAGAAGTGTATATTTGTAATTCCATATATCACTGTAGCATGTTATTACTGTAGCAAGTTACTGTAGCAGAGTATTTAAACACATTTTAGGGTTTTATTTTCATAACTTGAAGAGGGGAAAACGTGGGAGGAGGCTGCATTTCTGGATTTCTCTCATCCCTTGGAGTTCTTGAAGGAGAAAGAAGATTTTGAAAGAGGAGGAACTACAATTCCAAGAAGATTCATCTACAAAGAAGATTTTCAAAGAATTTGCTAAGTTCTTTCTTTCCTTTTCAATTCTGGAATTTCTCTGTATTGTATTTGTTATTCTGATTGAATATGTGTAACTAAATCTGAATTGGTTGAGGGTGATTTCAAAGCCCTTGATATGGATTTTGTGAGTTGATTGTGTAAGAAATTGTTATCCAATTCTCTAATTGAAGTTGCTTGTATTTTCCCATATCTAATGCTTATGATTGCTTACTGATTGTATTTGGAATGGCCAACTGAATATAATCTGTTGTTGTCTATTGCTAGATTAGAAATCTTGATCCGTAATTGTCATGAATTTCCAATCATTAGTAGCAAAATTGTGATCAGAGATTGCAATTGGAAAATACAACCTAGGTTAAATAATCCGAACTTGTGTGATTATTGCTTAGATCAACCTATCTTTCTCATCGTAATGCTTCTATTGAATTAAACTTAGAGAGCTTGTTCTAGGTTGTTTAATGGATAGAGATTAAATAAAGAGCTTGTTTTATTTAACAACAAAGTAAGGAAAGATTGGGATAACAGAGCTTGTTGTTATCTACGGTTGATAACTTCAATGCTGTAATTGGATTACAATTCTATGTTAATTCACAAATTCATATCTTGTGGCAGAGAATGAACTCTTAACCAAGTGTCTCTCATTGAATTTTCAATCATTTAATATTGTGTTGTGTTATTCTTTATTTGCCTTCGTATTCAGTTTAATTAATCATTCAACAAAACCCCCCATATTTAGTTTATTGTTGCTGAAAAATAACAAATTTAATTAGAATCAATCCTCGTGGGAACGATATCTCACTCATCACTTTATTACTTGTGCGACTAGTATACTTGCTAGTTTCGAACGCATCAGTTGCTCTACATATACTTCCTCCATAATGTAACCATTTAAAAATGCACTTTTGACATCCATTTGATATAATGTAAAATTTTTATAACATGCAAATGCACACAACATTCTAATTGATTCTAATCTAGCAACCGGTGCAAAGGTTTCCTCATAATCAATACCTTATTCTTGATTGTATCCTTGAGCAACAAGTCTAGCTTTGTTTCTAATAATGGTGCCATTTTCATCTACTTTATTTCTAAAAATCATGTAATCAAATTAACTACTCCCCCTAAATATATTCTCCCCCTTAACATATGCTACTATTCAAAGATTATCATATTAAAGCAAAATTAAGACATATCCAATATGCCTAATTCTCTTCTAATTATGCAAAGTCTATCTTGACTATGGGGTTTAGTCATATTTGGGTCTAGGGACTAATTCCCAAACTTGATTTCTCTCAAATTGATTCAATTCTTCTTGCATAGCCAAAATCCAACTTTCGTCATTTTTGGCTTCTTTAAAAGATTTTGGTTCAAATTGAGAGACAAATGCAAAATGATTACAAAAGTTCTTTAAAGAAGATCTAGTTTTCATACCTTGTGATGGTTCACCAATAATGAGATCTTTAGGGTGAGCTTTTGCATATCTCCATTCCTTTGGTAATTCTTGGGAAGAATCATTTACTTTCTCAAGCTTTTCTTGCTGAAGTTGTAATTCATCTTGGCTCTTTTCATCAAGCCTTGATTCCTTGATTTACCTTTCTACCTCAACAATATCATCATCTAAATTCTTTGAAGAAATAACATAGTTTCATCAAATTCAACATACATAGATTCTTCAATAGTAAGAGTCTTTTTGTTAAAAACTCTATATGCTTTACTATGGTTGGAGTAGCCAACAAAAATTCTAACATCGGCTTTTGCATCAAATTTTTCAAGGTTATCCTTGGTGTTTAAAATAAAACATTTACATCCAAAAACTTTAAAAAATCCAATTTTGGGTTTTCTTCCTTTCCAAAGTTCATAAGGAGTTTTCTTTATTAAAGCTCTAATATGGACTCTATTGACTATAAAGCATGCGGTATTAACGGCTTCGGCCCAAAAATATTTTGGCAAATTATTTTCAAGTAACATGGTCCTAGCCATTTCTTGGATAATCCTATTTTTCCTCTCAACAGCAACATTTTGTTGTGGAGTTCTAAGTGAGGAAAAATTATGCTCAAAACCATTTTCATCACAAAGATTTTCAAATGCAACATTGTCTACTTCACCACCATGATCACTCCTAATGGACACAATAGAATACCCTTTTTTATTTTGGACTCTTTTGCAAATTTTGAAAAAGCTTGTATGGCCTCATTTTTAGTTTTCAAGAATAATACCCAAGTGAATCTTGAATAATCATCCACAATAACAAAACCATAATACTTTCCACCAAGGCTTTGAGTTCTTGATGGTCCAAATAAATCCAAATGAAGTAATTGTAGAGGTTTATTTGTGTAAATAAATTTCTTTTGTTTAAAAGAAGTTCTCACTTGTTTTCCAAATTGACAAGTATCACAAATCTTATCCTTTTCAAATTTTATTTTTGGAAGACCATCAACTAAATCATTTTTAGAATTTTTTGAAATTGTGTCCATGCTAGCATGACCTAACCTTCTATGCCATAACCAAGCATCATCATTAACAATGAAACAATTTTCTACATGATCATTAACATTAATATCAATTGTATAAATATTACCACATCTATTACCAACAAATAATGTCTTATTGTTACTAACATCCTTAATCACACATATATTAGGCTCAAAAGCAACAAAATATCCCTTATCACATAATTGACTAATGCTAATCAAATCATGTTTCAAACCATTAACAAGCAAAATATTTTCAATAATAAGTGAAGAAGGGTTACCAATATCACCATGTTCGATTACCCTTCCTCTGGCATTATCACCGAAGGTCACATATCCTCCTTTCTTCATGATTAATCTTGAGAACTTGGAGGCATCTCCGGTCATATGCCTTGAGCATCCACTATCTAAGTACCACTTGTGTTTGCCACTTTGTCTCTCATCTTCACTTAAAGCCATAAAGCACATGTTTGCCACTTCGCACTCTTCTTCTTCGGGGGAGCTAGCTTCACTATCATCCCAATTTGTGGCTTTCATTGCTTTGGATTTTTTGTTTTGACTCTTGAAGTAAGGACAATCCATCTTTACATGTCCCGGTTTCTTGCACTTATAGCAAATGACTTGATCTTTCTTGTTAAGGGGGAGAATATATTTAGGGGGAGTAGTTAATTTGATTACATCTTTTTGATGATAACAAAAGGGGGAGAAATAGTTGGATTGCTTATATTCATTACAAGTGCCATTTTTTTTGTTTATTCTTGATTTTATTTTCATTCTTTATTTTAGATATTATTTGAAAACAATCAATGGTTTGTCATCATCAAAAAGGGGGAGATTGTTAGCCCTAAGGCTACATGATAATTTCGATGATAACAATACACATTGATTCATTGTGATTTACTAATATGTTTATTTATGTGCAAGAGTAATATCATTGAAATAATTGTAAAATCAAGAAAAAGGGGGAGATTGTTAGCCCTAAGGCTACATGATAATTTCGATGATAACAATACACATTGATTCATTGTGATTTACTAACATGTTTATTTATGTGCAAGAGTAATATCATTGAAATAATTGTAAAATCAAGAAAAGGCTTATTAAAATGAAGTTTTGAAGCTAAGGAGAAGACTACACGTTAAAGGCACCAAAGTTTAAGAATAAGGTTTGACTCAAGGAATGTGACACATGAGCAATGTTCAATCAATTGATCATATATATCTCTATAGATGTCCAAATGATGTGATTCTTGAGCCTTTGGAAATTTTACTCAATTTATAACATTTCATATGTTTTAAAGAAATTCAAATTTCAAGTGAAAGGTTGTCCAAATCATCATGCAATTTGAAAGACAAATGGAAGCAGCTGACATGAACACCGAATACTCTTTTAGACATATCTTGAGCTAGAAATATCAAAATGACTTGATTCTTATGGCATTGGAAAGAGGATTTAATTAATCACATTTCATATGTTTTGAAGAAATTCAAATTTCAAATGGAAGGCTGACATAATTGACATAAAATTTGGTGGACTGACACAGAGAAGAAAAATCAACTCATTTGAGCATCGAATGATGTTTTGTCCATATCTTGAGTTAGAGATATCCAAATGACTTGATTCTTGTGGAATTAGAAAGATGATTCAATGGAACAGATTTCATATTCTTTGAAAAAATTCAAATTTCAAATATAAGGCCGACATAATACACATGCAAATCGGTGGACTGATACATGGGAGAAAAATCAAGTGACATGAGCACCGAATGGTGTTTTGGTCATATCCTGAGCTACAGCTATCCAAATGACTTGATTCTTAATGCGTTGGAAAGCTTATTCAAATTTTCAAATCTTTTATGTTTTGCATATTTTCAAATTTCAAACGAAACATTGACAAAAAAGGTAGAAAAAATTACGGTTTTTATGGTGGGCAGAAAATTTGGAGATGGTGTCTTCACTTGATTAAGTTCATCTCATTTGCCTATAAAAGGAGCCCTTTTCCCATGCATTCAGCAACAAAGAGCAAGAAGAATAGAAGAATCTATCAAGCAAAAAAAACAAAAGAAATATCAAGTCTAGAGAGCTTTTATATTCTTTATCTACTCTTTGAAGAGAGTTGTACTTTTGTTGTAAAAATTATCCTTGTTCTTGTATTGTGGTGAGAGTGAGATTTTCTTGTAAAGGATAATAGTTATCCTTGAAAGAACTCTTGTTGTGTGTTATCAAGAGTTGAAAGAAGTTGCCTTGGTGAGGTTGTTCATCAAGAAGAACTCTTGGTGTGGTGTTATCAAGAGTTGAAGAAAATTGCCTTGGTGAGGTTGTTCATCAAGAAGAACTCTTGGTGTGGTGTTATCAAGGGTTGGAAGAAAAGTCTTGGTGAGGTTGTTCATCAAGCAAGTTGTAAAGATTTCTACAACTTAGTGGAAAGCTTAGCTCGTGTAGCTAGGAGCCCGTGGACGTAGGCAAGGTTTGCCGAACCACGTAAATTGAGTTTGCACTCTCTCTATCCATTTCCTCTTTATATTTACTTGTACTTGTGATTGTTCTTTATTTCTATTCTCTTAATTGCATTCTATTTTCATCTTCTTCACCTTTATTCTCGAAGAAAGAGTTAAATAATTTTGATCTTTCAAGAAAAGTTTTCTAAATCCGTATTGATAAATAAAAACCCAATTCACCCCCCCTATTGGGTTGCCATACCTAGGTCAACATTAAACTCTTATTAAGTATACATATTTAAGTGTTCATCACACCCCCCAACCAGCTTATTGCTAGTCTCTAGCAATTAAAGCGTTATTATTTAGAAGTGATTTATAGAATTTTACATCCAAGGTGGTCATTATTGCACTCTCCTTTATTTTATCCAAACAAACAAACTCTAAACTGATTTTTTTTAAATGACTCATGTACCCTTTAGCCAAGATATTAACAAACCTTTTTTTTTTGTGCTCAGTCGACACATGACTATGAGGCTTATTGGAAAGAAGCCATATCAATTATAATATTTGTTAAGGCTAACAACCTTAGGTAGGGGGCATTCATCATTATTTTTTTGTGTATATATATATATATATTTTTTTTTTTCTTCTTTTTTTCACCTTTTATTTTTTTAAATAATGCATCTTTAACCCATGTAGCGAGCCTTAGGCTAATGACTCCCAGACCAGTTGGCCTTAGGGCATTAGGTGTTAAGACACCCCTACAAGCTTAACGAATCGAGTCGCCAATGTTTTATTTTTGCTTAGAAACTTGTGGATAGTGCAATGTTCATTCCCATTAAGCTCTCTTCTTAATCCATGTAACGAGCTTTGGGCCAATAGCTCCCAAACTAGTTGGTCTTAGGGTATTAGGTGTTAAGGCACCCCTCGGGCTTAATTGCTCGAATTAAGGAGGCTACAAGACCAAACTTATCCACAATCGCTCTTTTCTTTTTTTTCTTTTTTTTTTCTTTTTCTTTTTTATTTTTTTGAACTTTCCCCTTCCTTTTGTTGTTACCCTAAACAAAACAAAAGAACTTGAATATTACAACATTTCATTTTGCCACCCACAATCATGCATCGAGGTATATGTGTGTGTGAAGAAAGGTTCATGAATGCTTGCTTAACGAGTACATAAGCACAAAGTTTATTGAATGATAAGGTTGTGAGAGTTCAAAGATTTGAATAATTCAAAGTGAAATGAATAAGACCTCCTTGTTATAAAATTCAAAAATCAAAGCTAATAATATCAGGTTAGTTAAAATAAGTCTTCGAAAATGCAAAAAGAAAATGACAAATTGGTTAGAGTGTGTTTCAAGAGTTCAAATTGACCCTTTTTACTATGCCATTCTTGACCCAAAATGCGTCTCAAGAGGATTTGAACTCCTTACACCGCACTCTGAATCTAATTACTAACTCGTTTTTTTTTTAAAGGAAAAGAAAATTCAAGACACAATTATGTCTACTATCCTTCCCCCCTAACGAAAAGAAACATTGTCCTCAATGTTTAAATATAGAGAGATAAAGTATAGGAGACATTACCTGAAGCTTCAGTTATTCAAGAGAGATGACCTGAAAAAACGTAAAATAAAAGACAAGAAAAATTACAAACGGAGATTCAGATCCAATTTGCACTTTTTGTTTTGTCCCCCTGACCAATTAATCTGAGTTATAGCTGGGTCAGGTTCATACTCGACTGCTTGTAATTTGATAAGTAACTCACTAGTAGAAGTGGCAGAAACAAGGATCTATCGCACCAAATGAGGGATAAAATTTTGTTCTACAGCTGTATCAACAAAACTCATCAAAGGATCAAAGAAATTTATAACTTTCAACAAGACTATAACGCTCCTGCTCGTCCTGAAACTGTGTCCACAATTTAAAAATTTCACGCTGCACAATTCCACAATAATGCATCTCAAGAGTCAATTGGATATTATCCAAAGACTCCCTACTCAAACCATTCTTGGTGAATTGTAGTTTATTGTCTCGATCAATAGACAAATATCCCAATGAGCGGCAATGTTGGTTACAAGTCTATCTTGCACATCTGTGACAAACTTGTAACCTTTTTGCTCTTTGCTTTTTGGAGTAAGAGCTTTTTCTCAAACCTGGCATGTGGGAAACGAGGTTATTTGAAAACTAACAAGAAAATCAAACCTTGGCTTCAATTAACCATCTTAAATCAGTAGGAATACCCTTACGTATCAACATCCTTAGTCCTTCAGCTCGAGCTTTGTAAATTTTAAGCAAATCATCTTGAGGAAAAGAGGGAAAATATTTGTGCAGATTTGAGAGAATGGTATCCATGTAAAAAAAAAAGAGAAAGAAGAAAAGAAAATGAATGCAAGGTGAGCAACAGTTTTTTGGGAATTGAAAAACGACTTTAAAAGCCACGAAGTACCGTATCTGCCACTTGATCGGGAAAAATCAATCCTTGAAAAGGATTGATTAAAGCAATGGACTCTTCATTTTGATCAAAATTTTCAAAGAATGTTTTCAACCGTTGTCCATTAACTTTAAACACATTACCATTCTTTGGGTTCTCAATTTCAACTGCTCCATGAGGGAAAACATTTTTAACAACAAAAGGCCCAGTCCAACGAGACTGAAGTTTACCAGGAAATAAGTGCAATCTTGAATCATACAAAAGAATTTTTTGTGAAGGTTCAAAAGATTTTCTAACAATGAATTTGTCATGAAAGACCTTCATTTTTTCTTTGTAGATTTTAGAATTTTCATAAGCCTCATTCCTAATTTCTTCAAGTTCACTCAGTTGGAGTTTACGTAACTTGCAAGCATTATCCAAATTTGTATTAAATGTTTTAACGGCCCAATCAGCTTTATGCTCAATTTCTACAGACAAGTGACAAGGTTTTCCATAAACTAATATATAAGGAGACATTCCCAATGATGTTTTGAAAGCAGTTCGGTAAGCCCAAAGTGCATCATTAAGCCTTAAAGACCAATCTTTACGGTTTGGGTTAACCGTTTTTTCTAAGATCTGTTTTATCTCCCTATTAGCTAATTCAACTTGTCCACTTGTTTGCGGGTGATAAGGTGTAAAAATTTTATGGGTTATTCCATATTTCTTCATTAAAGTTTCAAATGGTTTGTTACAAAAATGTGTACCCGCATCACTAATAATGGCTCGAGGAATTCCAAATATACAGGAGATATTCTCTTTCAAGAAATTGATAACTGTTTTATGATCATTGTTTCGACATGGAATTGCCTCGACCCATTTTGAAACATAGTCTACTGCAACAAGAATGTACACAAAACCAAATGAAGGTAAGGTCCCATAAAATCAATACCCCAACAGTCGAAGATTTCAACAAGAAGAATGGGATTCAAAGGCATCATGTTTCGTTTTGAAATGGATCCCATAAAGTTTTACAAAATACATGTGCATCTTTAAATAAGGTGGGCCAATAAAATCCACATTGCAAGATTTTAGCAGCTATTTTTTCAGATGAAAAATGTCCCCCACATGCTTCAGAATGACAAAAATAAATGACACTACTTACCTTATTGTCGGGTATGCATCTTCTAATTATTTTATCCGGATAATATTTGAATAGATATGGGTCATCCTAATAAAAATTTTTCACCTCGGTCAAAAACTTCCTTTTGTCTTGAGCATTCCAATGAGGTGGCATTTCTCCTATTGCAAGGAAATTTACAATGTTAGCAAGCCAAGGTACAACAGCAGCAGGGAATAAAAATTCATTAGGAAAAGAGTCATTGATAGCTGAAGTTTCAATTAATGTATCTGTTGTTAGTCTTGGAAGATGATCTGCAACGACATTTTCGGCTCCTTTCTTATCCTTTATTGTGATGTTGAATTCTTGGAGCAATAAGATCCACTGTATCAATCTAGGTTTTGCATCCTGTTTAGACATTAAATATCTGACAGTTGCATCGTCAGTGTAAACAATCGTTTAAATAAGATCGAAATTTTTCCAATGCAAATACTACTAGAAGTTGTTCTATAATTCATTTCTGCATCATTTAAAGTCCTACTTGCATAGTATATCACATTAGGCTTACCTCCTTTTCTTTGTCCTAAGATAACACCAACAGCATAATCACTTGCATCACACATCAATTCAAAAGGCAAAGACCAATCGGGAGATTGCATAATTGGAGCAGTTGTTAAAAGTCCACTTAACTGATCAAAGGGATTTTGACAATCTTGAGTCCATTTAAAAGAAGTGTCTTTTATTAAGAGGTTACAAAGAGGTTTAGATATAGCACTGAAATTTCTTATGAACCTCCGATAAAATCCAGCATGCCGTAAGAATGAACGAACCTCTTTAACTGTTTTCGGTGGAGGCAAATGGGAAATTAATTCCACTTTTGCTTTGTCCACTTCAATTCCCTTAGAAGACACCACATGACCTAAGACAATTCCCGAAGTGACCATGTAATGACATTTTTCCCAATTCAAAATCAGACCTTTTTCTTCACACCTTTTTAGTACTTTTCTAAGTTTTCAAGACAATTCTCAAAAGAATTTCCAAACACAGTTAAATCATCCTTGAAAACTTCTAAACAATGCTCAACCATGTCACTGAAAATGCTTAACATGCATATTTGAAAAGTAGCTAGGGCATTGCAAAGTCCAAAAGGCATTCACCTAAATGCAAAAGTGCCGAAGGGGCACATGAATGTGGTATTTTCTTGGTCTTCAAGTGTAATGAGAATTTGATAATAGCCTGAGTATCCATCGAGAAAGCAGTAGTAAGGGTGCCCTGCTACTCTTTCTAGAATTTGGTCAATGAATGGTAAGGGAAAATGATCTTTTCTAGTGACAGCATTTAATTTTCTACAATCAATGCACATCCGCCAATTAGATGAGACTCAAGTTGGCAATGATTCACCCTTTTTATTTTTTAATGTTGTAATACCAGATTTCTTAGGTACTACTTGCGTAGGGCTTACCCACTTACTATCATAAATATGGTAGATAATACCCACATCAAGTAGTTTGAGAACTTCAGCCCTAATGACCTCTTTCATGCGGGGATTTAGTCTCCTTTGAGGTTGTTGGGATGTTTTGGCATTTCCTTCTAAATATATTCTATGTGTACAAATCAAAGGGTTAATGCCTTTTATGTCTTTTAAAGTCCATCTGATTGCATTTTTATGCCTTTTAAGTACGTGTATCAACTTACCTTGTTGCTCGCTTGTGAGGGTTGAAGAAATTACCACTGGAGATGTCTGATTCTCCCCAAGATATGCATATTTCAATCCTTCAGGTAAGGGCTTCAATTCTAACTTAGGAGCTTCCTCTTCCTTGCTTTCATTCATTTGCCCTAATTCTTCGAATCTTGGTTTTGAGCCTTTTTCCATCACATGTGCACAATCCAGTAAAGAACATATATCAGATAGATCAGGCTCTAGTTCCATACTTGATTCTAATGAATTGACTAAATAGGTTTCCAAAGGGTCAGAAGAAGTCCCTTTTTGGATATGGTCTTCCACAATAGTTTCAATCATATTGGCCTCCTCAATTTCATCTTCTTCTTCATGTGGTTATTTCAACATATTGAAAAGGTTAAGTTCCAATGTCATCTTTCCGAATGATAGCTTCATGGCTCCATTCCTACAATTAATCAAAGCATTAGAGGTAGCTAGAAATGGACGCCCTAAAATAACAATAATTGAATTACATACTTCAACTGGTTGTGTATCCAAGACGATAAAATCCACTGGGTAAATGAATTTATCGACTTGAACTAACAGATCTTCTACTACTCCTCTTAGCACTTTAATTGATCTATCAGCAAGTAAAAGAGTCACAGAATTCAGTTTTAACTCACCTAGATTAAGTTTCTGAAAAACCAAGTATGGAAGCAAATTCACATTATGGTTTCCAATAACACATGAAATTGTAGGACAACCTGGATCCTTATATTTCACTGTATTATTGTTTTGAAGAATAGCACTTACTTGCTCTGCTAGAAAGGTCTTCTTTTTCACATTCAATTTCCTTTTCACAGTGCACAAGTCCTTCAAAAATTTTGCATAAGAAGGTACCTGTTTGATCACATCTAGCAAGGGAATGTTGACCTTTACCTGTTTGAAAATTTCAAAGATTTCAGAATTGTGAGTTAGCTTCTTTTGCGTGGCTAATGCTTGAGGAAATGGAGGCACAGATGAGGATTTGGTTTCTTCTTCGTGAGGTGTTAGTTTGGCAACCTCTTCCTGCCCTTTAGAGATCTATTCTTCTTCTTTCTCATAAGGTTAGGAATGTGTTTTTCAACAACCTTACCATTGCGAAGGGTCATGACTGATTTGGCTTGGTCAAAATAATGGTAACTTGAACTCCCTGCATTTGAGTTAGATTGATCTTTGGGGTTTTGCAATGTTTAAGAAGGAAATTTACCTTTTTCCTAGATGCTAAATGTAAATCCAAATTTTGCAAGAGTGTCTGACAAATTTGTTAATGTTTGAGCAGTTTGACTATTGAAAGTCTCTTGCTTTGTAATGAATGAATGCAATGTCTCTTCAAAGTCATTCCTAGGAGGAGGAGCATATGCATGATCACGAGAATTTTTAAAATTTTGTCATGTTTGAAAAGGGACTTGTGAAGATTGTGCATAATTGTCATTTTTCCAACTAAAATTTGGATGATTTCTCCAACCTGGATTGTAGGTTTGTGAGTATGGATTGTGATTTGGCCATTCGAAAGTGTTCAAGGCATTGGCTTGTTCATGGAGACATTCCCAAAAGGCAGGCAAAGTTGGGCAATCATCAGTAGAATGGTCATTAACATGACAAATGTGATAGACAATTTCTTGAATATAATTCAATTGATCACTCTTTTTCATTTCTAAAGCCTCGACTTTTCTAGCTAGGGATGCATATTTTGATTGAAGGTCATGGTCTTCCCTAAGGTTATGAATGCCTTTATTCGATGTCGAGGTTGGGGCCTTGCTTGGTACATCATAGGTGCCAGCAGTGTCCTAATTTTGAGCCTTGTCTGCCAAGGAATCTAGGTAGTCAATTGCTTCCTTAGGGTCTTTATCTCCAAATTCTCTATTACACATTAACTCCACTAGTTGCCTATCTTGAGGTGTTAACCCTTCATAGAAGTGTGCAGCTATTCTCCAAGTTTGAAAATCATGGTAAGGACAGGTGTTAAGTAGTTCTTTATACCTATCCCAACATTGGTAAACGGTTTCCCCTTGTTTTTGAGTGAAATTGGAAATTTGTCTTTTAGGATAATTTGTTATATGGGTAGGAAAAAAATTTTTCAAAATTTGTTGTTTCATCTTATCCCATGAACTGATGGAATTCGAGCTCAAATTTTGTAGCCATGTTCTATCTTTATCTGTTAAAGAAAAAAGAAAAGGCTTTAACTAATGGTGTCTATGCTACAACTTGGGTCACTGTAGGAGTTACACACCTCTTCAAAGATTTTTAAGTGCGAATATGGGTTTTCCATATCAAGGCCATGAAAAGGTGGGTAGAAGTCGAACAAAACTCGGTTTGAAATTGAAATGGATTGAATTGGGAGGAGAAACTACACAAGATGGTGCACTAGTCCTTACCGGATTCATGTAATCTCCGAGAGTTCTTGGTTGTTTTTGATCATTTTCTTGGGAACGATTGTCCCCTTCATCCGTGGACCTTTCAACATGATTGTCGGCCATATTTTCTAAGGAAGATGATGTTTTTCTAACAAGTCTACCACTAGATGTTCGTGACCAAATTTTCATACAAGAAAGAGAAAAGAAATGAGAATAAAAGATGAACACATGACAAAGAAAAAGAATTAAGATCTAGAATGAGAAAATAAAATACTTACAATTTTGCATGCCAATTTTTACCTTCCCCGTCAACGAGGCCAAAAACCTGGCACATCCGAAAAATGATTATCTCCCAAGTATAGAAATGTCAAAGTAATAAAACTAGTGAGACCGGGGTCGATCCATGAGGAAGGGGATTTTAGCGCTACAAGTTAAAAGGTAACCAAGTATGATATGGATAATCAAGATGATATTAACAAAAGGTGGTAAAATCATCCATGGAAATAGGAGGTAAAATCTACTATAGCAAATGAAAGAACAATTTCATAAGCAATAAATATGAATAATTAAAGTACAAAAATAAGATGAATTAACCCAATAATAATGAAAGATAAGGTTAGGGGATCTGCCCTTGATATATCAAATAAGGATAAATAACTCATTTTAGTTATATGAATTATATTTGTTTCGTTACCAATATTTATACCACTTCTTGCAGATGGGTTCAAGCATCCAATGTGCTAATCACCATATGTCTACAACAAATCAAGGTTCCTAACTAGACTTTTGTTGGTAACGAAGAACCATACGACATCTAGAAAGGATCCAAGCATTTGATGTGCCAAGGATTGTCGGCAATGGATCAAGACTTCCACTTCACGAGTGGTGTCAAGATTGATTAAAGAAATAAATATAAATCATAAAAAAATGAATAACAAAAGATTATGAATATTAAACACATATCAAGGGTTAGAAAATCCTTATTCTCATATCAAGGGTTTCACCCTTTCAACTTAGCAAGAAATAATTTAGCAAGACATTATCAAACAAAGAAAATAAATTGCAAAGAGAAAATTATTTATTAATAACATTAAAATAACAAAACACAAGAGAGAAAACACAACAATAAGTTATCGCAGCCAAGGCCAAGATGCCCCCAATGGGTCACAAGGCACCTCTATTTATAGATACATTCGGGGGCAAACTTGTCAAATTACAAAGAAAACATTTGTCAAATATTTTGTTGACAATTGGGGTAATTAGGTGAACCAACTTTGACCACTGATTTCGACATCGAATTATTGAGAATTTTGATCACATGTCTTCATAAAAGTTGTAGATATTTATCTCAGATTTCTAGAACATCTTGATTCATACAATTTAGATACATATTTTGAGAGATATGGTCAAAATAATGAGGCATGGTCAGGCTGGGTTGAAATTGTAGATGGGTTCACTTCAAGCCCATTTTTGGCCCCCTAATAGCTCGAATTTGATGATGCTTCTGAAGCATAATCTTGTAGATAATTTAATCAGCTTTCCAAAACATTAAGATTTGTATCATTCTGATCTATCAATAGAAAGTTATACCCATTTTACCAAACCTACAACAAAACCAAAATTAAGAGAAAGTTAATTCAAAAGATGCAAAGACTACAAATATGCTTAAGCTGAGGAATTTAATGACACTATTAATGCAATATGATGAATTAAGCTCTTATTAAGCATATATATTTAAGTGTTCATCACTATCAGTGGCAGAAGAGATTAACTTTTATTAACACTCAACATAGACTTTTTCATCAGGATAAAAAAAGAACCAAAAAAATATCAAATATTTAACCAAATAAACTAATTTCTAGTTCATTCTACTCATTTAAATTGATTAAAATAACCACAATGATTAAATTAAATAATTATTTGATCTTGGCATCCAATCCAATCCAATGCAAGACTAGGTAAATTTGACAAGGTGTGAATTTTATTGCCTTTAGTGTCGTGATTTTATAATGCATAGTGATTTTTTTATTATTTCAACTTCCGACAATTTTGGAAAAGATGCAAAATTACACAGTTTTGGAAGCATGCTATACGAGATAGTTACAAATCTCAATAATTTGTTAATTTGGACCACATGAAATAATTTTTTATAAATGAGAAAAAACGTGCAAGTTGTTCTGACCACCATAATGCCTTGGTTCTTCAATAGAGTGAATGGATATAAGAGAAACAAATGATGTCCATGTGAATCCAATCATAGGCAGCACAACATTTTGAAAATCTAAAAGGCCTAATCCATGCATAATTTTTGTGTTTCCTAAATCCACTAGAAATTCCCAAGTCATAAGTGAGATAAATTTTCAATCCAATAGTAAAATCTTAAGGCAATTGACTAAAAAACCAAAGAAAAAACTATAATTTAACAAATATTAATACACCATAACTAGTATTTAAATTAGATTATAGTCACACAGAAAAATTGCAATTTGATAAAAAGAAATCAAAATCAAAGCAAGTTCAATAAAAAGCAATACTGCCTTAAATAAACTACTCACACAAGCTACAGCAATTAAAACTGTCCTAATAGAAAAATCAGCAATTACCCATATCTTGTACACAAAGAGAGGTCCTATAACTCCTCTAACAACATAATTGAAAGCATAAAAAGTAGGAGATAAAATCTCTTACAAATTTAGCAGAAGCAAGCACATAGCATTCAAAAAAGTAGCAAAACTCCATACATTCTAACAAGCACTTGAAATTTTATAGAATTTATCTATTGGCTAAAAAAAGTTGCAGAATATGAAATAAACAAATGAGAGAACATATACCTTAAAAGATGGAGAAAAGAGAGAGAGAGAAGGAGCAACCCACTATTTCTCTTTCTCAAACTCCTCCAACATGATCTCTCAAAAGTAATAAGCAAGATCTGCTAACATATAAGTAACAAAATAGCTACAAAAACTCTGGCAAGGATGATGTAACTACTTAGAAAAAGAAACAACGCTGAAAAATGGACATGTTTTACCAATTTAGGTTGTCAGAGAATTATTGTCAGTGACAGAAGTGAAAAAAGTGGCCTGATAGGTGTCTATTTATGTATTACTTTTATATCAATTCGTCCATGTTTCTTTGCTATATTCCGTGGTATTTTTATGTTTTTGTGTGTTTTGATGTTTGTAGGAGTTTTGGAGCAACTTGCACAAAAATGGAGTAAAACCCTTCATTTTCACCTCTGCTAGTCAGTGATCTTCTCGGATTTAATTGTATTGATATACAATGAACCCGACGACATATTATATACCGTTGGAAAGCTCTCGAAGTCTATTTTCTGGAGAAATTTACGGTTTATAAATCCATTCAGTGTACCAAAAGTTGTAATCAAAACAGTGTGAGATGTATAGAAATATAATTCCACAAGCACTGTAGCATGTATAATACGAGGCACTGTAGCAAGTCACTGTAGCAGAGTATTTAAACACATTTTAGGGTTTTATTTTCATAACTTGAAGAGGGGAGAACGTGGTGGAGGCTGCAGCTCTGGAATTCTTTCATCTCCTGGAGTTCTTGAAGGAGAAAGGAAGCTTGGAAAGAGGAAGAACTACAATCCAAAGAGAATTACATCAAATTTGCTAAGTTTTTCCCTTCCCTTTCATTTTCTGGAATGTCTCCATGTTGTATTGTATTTACCACGTTCTTAAACATGTGTAACTGAATCTGAATTGGTTGAGGGTGATTTCAAAGCCCCTGATATGGTTTTTGTAAGTTGATTGTGTAAGGAATTGTTATCCAATTCTCTAATTGAAGTTGCTTGTATTCTCCCATATTTAATGCTTATGATTGCTTGCTGATTGTATTTGAGTGGCCAACTGAATATAATCTGGTTGTGATTTATTGCTAGACTAGAAATCTTGATCCGTAATTGTCTTGAATTTCTAATCATTAGTAGCAAAATTGTGATCAGAGATTACAATTGGAGAATATAACCTAAGTTAAATAATCCGAGCTTGTGTGTTTATTGCTTAGATCAACCTATCTTTCTTATCATAATGCATCCATTGAATTAAACTCAGAGAGCTTGTTCTAGGTTGTTTAATGGATAGAGATTAAATAAAGAGCTTGTTTTATTTAACAACAAAGTAAGGAAAGATTGGGGTAATAGAGCTTGTTATTATCTACGGTTGATAACTTCAATGCTGTAATTAGATGACAATTCTACAATTAATTCGCAAATCCATATCTTGTGGTAGAGAAGGATCCCTTAACCAGCTTTCTCCCATTGATTTTTCATTCAAATTTACTTTCTGTTTTGTTATTCTTTACTTGCATTCTTATTTCATTTAGTAAATCATTCAACAAAAATCCCCCCTGTTTAGTTTATTGTTGCTGGAAATAACAAATTCAATTAGAATCAATCCTCGTGGGAACGATATCTTACTTATCACTTTATTACTTGTGCGACTAGTATACTTGCTAGTTTCGAACGCATCAAGTTTTTGGCGCCGTTGCCGGGGATTGATTTTCTAATCGATTTGTTATTTTGTTTTCATTGTTGATTCATATTTTCTTTGTTTTTCTTTTCTGATTGTTTGTGTTTAGACAACATGGCAGTAAACTTCTATCAATTCAGTAGCGGATTTGAGCCACAAGTACCATGGAGAGTAAATGAGGTAAGCACTCCGAACATTGAACAACAACTTTCTGAGCTAACCTCTCTTGTGGAAAACATGGCTGTAGGAGATATGCAAAAATCTTATGAATGTGGGATATATTCTACGATGGAGCATCCAATCGACATGTATCCAACTTTACAGAAGAATAATATGGAACAAGCCAATGCCATGTGGATTTTCCAGGACCAACGAGGCAATGGTATGATCCTTTCTCTAGCACTTCAATGCTGATGGGAGATCAACAAATTTCAGTTACTGGAATCATCAACCAATCACTCCAAATGTTATACCAAATCGGCCACAAGGTTTCAATCAACCTAGAGTGCAGCAACCTTTTCAAATGCAACCACCACCAATGCCACATCCAGCACCACAACCATCTTTACAAAACTTAGGTATGTCTCTCCAGGATATTGTTAATGCACTTGCCACTAACACAATGCAATTCCAGCAGGAAACTGGGGCAAGTATCCAAAATCTCGCCAATCAAATGGGACAATTGGCCCCCCCCCCGCCACTAGAAAATGAGCAATTCGAGGGCCAAGCTCAGAAAGAATTATCTGTCAAACGATGATCGAATCCAAGAGAGATTTCTTGTGCGCTAACTTTGCAAACTTAAGAGCAATTAGATGGTCCTGCCCACACGAACACAAACTGATGAAGGAGATGACACCACTTCCACATGACCAAAACACTGATTCTCAGTAAATCCTATAACTCCCATTCCTTCATATGTTTCTCCTCCACTTTTTCCGAGTAGATTTGCACCATCGAAGGAGAAACAAGAACAAGAAATCCTGGAAACTTCTCACAAAATCGAGGTAAATATACCACTTCTGGATGCTATTGAGCAAGTACATCGTTGTACAAAATTTCTCAAGGAGTTATGCACCAACAAGAGAAAGTTGAAGGGAAATGAGAAAGTAAGTGTGGGGGAAAATGTTTCAACTGTATTGCAAAGAAAATATATGGAACAAGCCAATGCCATGGTGGATTCAGGACAACGACGCAATGGTTATGTCCTTTCTCTAGCAACTTACAGAAGATATATGGAACAAGCCAATGCCATGGGTGGATTTCCAGGACAAACGAGGCAATGGTAGGATCCTTTCTCTAGCACTTACAATGCTGGATGGGAAGATCAACATAATTTCAGTTACTGGAATCATCAACCAGTCACTCCAAATGTGATACCAAATCGGCCACAAAGTTTCAATCAACCTAGAGTGCAGCAACCATTTCAAATGCAACCACCACCAATGCCACATCCAGCACCGCAACCAGCTTCGCAAAACTCAGGTATGTCTCTCGAAGATATTGTTAATGCACTTGCCACTAACACAATGCAATTCCAGCAGGAAACTGGGGCAAGTATCCAAAACTGGCAAATCAAATAGGACAATTGGCTACTAGCATGAGCAAATTCGAGGGCCAAGGCTCAGAAGAATTATCTTGTCAAATGGTGATCAATCCAAGAGAGAATTCTTGTGCGATAACTTTGCAAAATGGAGAGCAATTAGATGTCCTGCCAAAGAACATCACAAACTATAAGGAGATGACACACTTCCACCTGAACAAACACTGACTTCTCAGGTAAATCCTATAACGCCCATTCCTTCATATGTTTCTCCTCCACTTTTTCCTAGTAGATTTGCACAATCGAAGGAGAAAAAAGAACAAGAAATCCTGGAAACTTCTCACAAAATCGAGGTAAATATACCACTTCTGGATGCTATTGAGCAAGTACCTCGTTGTACAAAATTTCTCAAGGAGTTATGCACCAACAAGAGAAAGTTGAAAGGAAATGAGAAAGTAAGTGTGGGTGAAAATGTTTCAGCTGTATTGCAAAGAAAAATAATGGGAACAGCCAATGCCATGGGTGGATTTCCAGGACACGAGGCATGTATGATCCTTTCTCTAGCACTTACAAAGAAAATATATGGAACAGCCAATGCCATGGGTGGATTTCCAGGACAAACGAGGCAATGGTATGGATGCTTTCCTCTAAGCACTTACAATGCTGGATGGAAGAAATCAACAAATATTCAGTTACTGGAAATCATCAACAGTCACTCCAAATGTGATACCCAAATCGGCACAGGTTTTCAATCACCTAGCGTGTAGCAACCTTTTCAAATGCAACCACCACCAATGCCACATCCAGCACGCACCCGCTTCACAAACTCAGGTATGTTACTCCAGGATATTGTTAATGCACTTGCCACTAACACAATGCAATTCCAGCAGGAAACTGGGGCAAGTATCCAAAACCTGGCAAATCAAATGGTACAATTGGCTACTAGCATGAGCAAATTTGAGGGCCAAGGCTCAGAAAAATTATCTTCTCAAACGGTGATCAATCCAAGAGAGAATGCTTGTGTGATAACTTTGCAAAATGGAGAGCAATTAGATGTCCTGCCAAAGAAATCACAAATTGATGAAGGAGATGACACCACTTCCACCATGAACAAAACACTGACTTCTCAGGTAAATCCTATAACTCCCATTTCTTCATATGTTTCTCCTCCACTTTTTCCTAGTAGATTTGCACAATCGAAGGAGAAACAAGAACAAGAAATCCTGGAAACTTCTCACAAAATCGAGGTAAATATACCACTTTTGGATGCTATTGAGCAAGTACCTCGTTGTACAAAATTTCTCAAGGAGTTATGCACCAACAAGAGAAAATTGAAGGGAAATGAGAAAGTAAGTGTGGGGGAAAATGTTTCAGCTGTATTGCAAAGAAAAATTCCTCCAAAATGCAAAGATCCAGGTACGTTCATCATTCCATGCACCATTGGTAATACTAAGTTTGAAAGAGCTATATTAGATTTAGGAGCATCTATTAATGTCATGCCATATTCTATTTATGCTTCTTTAAATCCTGGACCTTTTGCAAAAACTGGTATTACCATTCAGTTTGCTGATCATTTTAATGCATATCGCAAAAGAGTTGTGGAAGATGTGCTTGTGCAGGTGAATCAATTGTTTTTTCCAGCAGACTTCTATGTCCTTAAAATAGAGGATGAGACATCTCCTAATCCAACACCGATTCTTTTAGGGAGGCCATTCTCAAAAACTGCTAGAATCAAGATTGATGTTCATTATGGCACTTTGACCATGGAGTTTGATGGCAAGGTGATATGTTTTAATATTTTTGAGGAAATGAGGTACTCTAATGACTTACCTTCTGTTTTTGCAGTTGACGTTATTGATTATTTGCCACAACAATGTTTTGAGTTAACTCGCAATAATGGAGTGGATGTTGCTATTAGTGACACATAAGATAGAAAGTTTTCAAGAACCAAGAAGCTGATACAAGTGTCTAAAGAATGGAGAAGCTGTGACAAGCTTGGATGAGAGCTATAGCTATCACACAAATAGGTATGATGTTTCGTACATTGAATTGCCTTTATCTAATGAGAAACTTCTTCCTTCTGTTGATCATTTGAATTATTGATTCTTGGGGAGAATGAACTTTGTGAGTTACAATGGAAATGGGAACCTTCACGAATACAAAAAGAGAAACTCGTCCGAATACGTACGACCACAAAACAGCTATTTGGGTGTACGTTTGCTAACATCCAAGGCCAGACTATGCATGGACCCTATCTTGTTGGAAGAAGGATCCAAGCCCATTAGTGAAGCATAGCAGAGATTGGACCCTCCCATGATGGAACAACGTCGGGCTGAGGACGTTAAACCAAGCGCTTATTGGGAGGCAACCCAATGTTTTTGAAAAATAAATAAAAGAAAAGAAAAGAAAAATAAAATAAGGTAATAATGATCATTTTTGTGTCTCGAGGAGATTCCCTTTCGTAGACCATCAATTGACCAGGTTTTATCTCTCTTTGCCATCTGTCTTATTTGTTTTTATATTTTTTACTTGTATTTTACTTTTGTTTGCTTTCGTGTTGTTATCTCTTTTATGTGTCTTTAGTTTCTTTTCTGCTCTTTTCTTTTCGTTTCTTTTGTTTAATTTGATTATTTTGTACTTTGTGCTCATTTGTGAAACAGCTTGAGGAAACACCGAAACAAGAATTGAAGCCATTGCTTGAAGGTTTGAAGCGTGCGTATCTTGGAGAAGAATAGACTCAATCGCATTATCGGTAATATCTCTCCTTTTCTTCTCTTCAATGGATGCTGATATCTTTCTATCGAACCTTCGTAAATATTTCCCTTCACTTCCTCAAAATGCTGTGTTTAAAATTTATAAAGTACGGATGACTAGACTTTGGGCATTGATGCTCCTAAATGTGCCTGCTGATATCCGATGGCTTATCGAAGCCAAGGTGAGATTGTCCGGTGAGCCGGACATTAATCTCGCAAAATACATGCCTGGTCTAGGAAAGAGCTACTACGCCAAGAGGCGAAGAGCGAAAAGGTTACAAGTATGTTATAAATGTGCTAGATGGAATTGTAACCAAACTTGTCGTTCATTAGGATTTGTGTCCAGGAATAGAGAAGATAAACTCTCATTTATTAAGAATGGTCTGAGTAATGAGTCGCTGGATAATGTTTTATTAACTCTTGAGTCACATTCTTGTTGACTTGTTCAGCGTGAATTACTTAATTTATGGACACAATTTCGTGATGAATTGCAATGTTATAGTCTATGGAATCTGACTAAAAACGACCCTGTTTGCCAGTTTATAAGAAAACTGGATGGGAAGCAAATCCCCGACTCATAGAAGGCGTTTTCAGCCGTTACTGGACGTAAAACCAGAGGAAGATGTGAGCCACAATCACAACTACTTGTATATTTGAATGTGTGTTGTTGTTTTCGAATTTTTTTTCCTGTTTTGTTTGATCTGATTATCAATGTTGTTTTTGTGTTGTTGTTGTTTGTTGATTTTGTTTGTTTTAATTTCAAGTTATCTTTTTGACAAACAATATGACTACCCTATGGCATAAGTACACGTGGGAGACAAGTGTGGAGGTTTTGTCAACCCCCGTCGAAAGTGTATCTCCATTTTCCATACTTCACGTGGGAGGCAAGTGTGTAGGTTTTGTCAAACCTCGCCGAAAGCATATCTCATTTTTTCAAATTTTGGGGCGATAAATCTGCATCGAGCAACTCCCACCGAAATTATGTCCCCATGTGTCAAATTTGAGAGTTTTATGTGTGTATATATCCATTCTCCATATTTTCAAATGTCATTACTATAACCTGTCTTACACTTGAAAAGCATATTACCTAACGCGCATCATTGTCTTACACAAGGTTAGAGCACTTGTAGAAATGGAGAAAACACCAATTCGACGACTCCAAAATATATGCGTATTTTGTGGATCGCAATTTGGTAAAGATGGAGAGTTTACAACAGCAGCTCTTGATCTTGGTAGGACATTAGCTGCGAGGGGTATTCATTTGATTTATGGAGGGGTAGTCTTGGGTTAATGGGGTGTGTGTCGACAGCTGCATCCTTGGGAGGAAGTAAAGTTCTCGGCAGTATCCCTAAACCATTAGCTGTGCGAGATATCGTAGGCAACACAATCGGGGAAGAGTTACAAGTCTCTAGCATGCATGAGCGTATTGCACATATGGTTGTTAAGTCCGATGCATTTATAGCTTTACCCGATGGTTATGGCACATTAGAGGAGATATTTCAAATCACCTCTTGGGCACAGCTAAACATCCATAAAAAACCCATTGGTTTGTTAAATGTCAATAACTTTTTTTGATGGTTTGTTGTCTTTTCTTGATCAAGCTGTAGAAAAAAATTTCATCTCACCGTCAGCGAGGCAAATCCTGGTTACAGCTTCAACGGCAGGGGAGTTAATTGACAAACTACAAGATTCGTCTATTCGCCTGATCCAACAACAGCTCGGATTGATTGGTTTGGAGAAGGCAATAAGAGGCGTAAACTGGATTTAACACTCCATCTGTAATCTCTATTTGCTGGTTTGCTTCATTTTTATTTGCTTTCTTTTTATTGTGTTTATTTGAAGTTTTTCATGTTATTTATTTTGAGATTTTTCAGGTTGTTTCTTTCCTCCCAGGTAATATTTTCTAATCTTGGTTTTTAGAGTGGTGGCTTAAAAGTTTAAGTCCTCTTTAAACGCATTATGGATCTCTTTAATCTATAATGGCTGAATAAGGAGGCTAACTTCTAAACTTTTTAGACCTATTCTAACTGACTTATTTTTGTTTGCTGGCTTGTTGGACTTTGTTATTTTATGAGTAAGTTTAGTTTTATGTAATTTAAAAGTTGTTATGTGTTTTATGTCTTTATCAGTTTCGATTAAAAAAAATTGTGGAAAAAAGTTGAGAATGGCAGAATATGGGGTTTTCTTTAACCCTTGACACGCATTCTCTCGACATAAATCTGTAGTTTGTTTATTTCATGTTGTTTGAAGTGTCTTGTATC